>PVJN01026667.1:8553-22182 GCA_004026805.1 Lasiurus borealis | reverse complement strand
CCGCCTGGCCAGTTGTGGGGCCAGGAGCGGGGAGGGGCAGAGAAATCCAGAGCCCTCCAAAGGGAAACCGGTTCCAACTGGGCTGGCTGGAATAGAGACAAATCAGAACAAGGTATATGGCCTATCGTATGCTTCCGTTATCCATCTGTCCGTCCGTCCCTCACTGTCTCAGGCACTCATCACAGATGCACTACGCCCTTCTCCCAGCAGGGGGCAGGGCGTATGCTAAACAATTAGGGGGATTCAGGCAAGTAAAGCAGCCATTGCAATATAAGGCTGTGGAAGCCTGAAGAGAAAGAAATCCTAATTGTTACTCCAATGCAAAGAAAGGCACAAAACCCAGACCAGGGGGTGGGATATCTAGCAGAGACCAAAAGGAGCCGAAACTGGTTTGGCTCAGTGGATAGAGCGTCAGCCTGTGGACTGAAAGGTCCCAGATTCGATTCTGGTCAAGGGCATCATGTATCCTGGTTGCGGGCACATCCCCAGTAGGGGGTGTGCAGGAGGCGGCTGATCGATGTCTCTCTCTCATCGATGTTTCTCTCTATCCCTCTCCCTTCCTCTCTGTAAAAAAATCAATAAAATATATTTTTAAAGAGAGAGAGAGAGAGAGAGAGAGAGAGAGAGAGAGAGAGAGAGACAGACCTAAAGGATACTGGCCAGGTGGGGTAGGCAAGGTAAACCATTCCAAGGTAAACCATTCTTCTTCCCAGAAGAGGTCGGGAACGCACCCTGAAGGCCACGAGGCTCTGCGGTGGGGGTTAAGTGGTGGGTGGACACTGAAAAAATGTGGGGGTGGGCCTCCTCCATCACCCTAGGCCCAAAGGAGGTCCCTTAAAGAGCAGTCAGCATTCCTGACCCCAATGAGCCTGCAGGGTGAACGCCCTGTCTGCTGTCCCACACTTTGCTCAGGGCCTCTCGTTCCTCCTCTCCACAGCTTTGTGAGGGAAGCAGCATTGTTCCCATTTCACAGGCGAGAAAACTGAGGCTCGGAGAAGCCAAGACGTTTGGCCAAAGACCTGCGGATGGTTCACGGCAAAGCCGGAATTCAAAGCCAGACCTGTCTGCCTCTCTCCGGGCTCCCATGTGACCCTGGGCAGCCTGACAACAGGTGACTGGTGTCATCACAGAGCAGCTGTGATGCTGAGAAGGAAGTGACTGGACTGTGGGGGGTGGGAAGCAGGATCAGGAAGTTTCTCAGAGGAGGTGGCACTTGGAAGCATCCAAGGACCGGGCACATTCTGAAAGGGCAGGAGGAAGGCATAGCCGGGGCCAAGGCCTGGCCACAGCCGCGTCCGGCCCCGGACACCTGCGCTCGGGACAAAGCAGGCCAGGCCCGGTCTCCCCAGGCTCCTGGTTCGAGATGAGTAAGACGATGAAAGTAAGCGCGATGCTATCTGGCAGGGAAATGAGGCTTCCCTCACCTACGACCTGGCGGGGGCCCAGCGGTTTCATAACCGGCTGGCGAAGCTGGAGGAAAACAGGCCTCTCTGTGGCTGCTGAGGAGCATGCCGAAGGGCATAGAGCCCGCGTGCGGGGGATCTGGCAGCAACCACCCCAACGAGATGTATGTGCCCTCGATCCAGCCCATGCCGCACACTCTGGGGGTCTGTGCCACCGGGGGAAGGATCAGAATGACGCTTACTGGCTGAGCACCGGGTAGCAGACTGGAAAACAGGGGGCTGGCTGAGCCAGTGATGGGGCCTCCACACCAGGGGATGGTACGCAGCCGCCAGGGGAAGACCGCTCTGCGCAGGGACCCAGGGATCTCTGCCCATGGAAAAGTCTGAAGCACACGCAGCGAGGGGCAAACGCAGCTTTACAGTTGTGAGTCCGTGAAACCCAAAGTGTAATGTTCATATATTTTTATGTCTCTGTTATTGTAGTATTTAGGTGTACTGCAGCTGTAAACCTACTTTTGCTCCACCCTGTCTATACACTGAGTGGCCGGGTTATTCTCATCTCTGAACGCATCATAATCTGGCCACTCAGTGTCTATCCTATATAATAAAAGGCTAATGTGCAAATTGTCCCCTCGGCCAGAAGTCTGACCAGCAGGCAGGGTGACCAACTGCCCGTGTCCCCTCCCCTTGGTCAGGCTGGCGGGACCCCACCCATGCACGAATTCATATATATATATATATATATATATATATATATATATATGAATACTGAGTGATTTTATATATATATAAAATTTATAAAAATATTAGAGGCTTGGCACCTAAAATTTTGAACAACCATGATCTGGAAACAGAGAATGTTTCATGTCTGACCATGGGTCCTCAAATCTGGAGCAACACAGCACATTATGCAACCCTATGAGTTGTACTCTCATGAGCCCTCGTGTGTGTGTGTGTGTGTGTGTGTGTGTGTATGTATATGTATATGTATATGTATGTGTATATGTATATATAACCAGGAAAGGAGCTATGTGTATAGTTTGCTACTTTTAGGTTAAAAAACAGATAGGTGGGAAGTAAAGCTAACAGTGGTTCTCACCCGAGGACAATTACTTTGCCTCCCAGGAGACACCTCTGTTGGTCGTGGCTGTGTCGGGGTGCTGCTGGTGTCGGGTGCTGCTGGTGTCTGGTGCGCAGAAGTCAGGAATGCAGATAAGGGCCCGCCACACACAGGACAGTCTCCACAACAAAGCACTGCCCAGCCCCCAAGGTCAACAGTGCTGAGGTGGAGAAAGGCGGCCGGAGAAACGACAGAATGGTCAACAAGAAACCCTGTGAGATAATGGCTGGGGCAAGACCAGGAGAGGTGAAGTAGCAAGATCTCTGGGCACCGCTTTTTATAACTTTGCCTTTGGACCACGCCGACATAGTAACTAGCACATGCCCGTTTGGTAATTAAGTTTAATTAAGAAAAGATAGATGAAGGCCTGGGGGCGGGCAAGAAGGGGTTAATGGGGGGAGAAAGGAGACGTATAATACTTTCAACAATAAAGATAAAAAATAGAATACAAATAAAAATTTTAAAAAAGAGAGATAAATGCCAGGTTGCAATGTGTGGGCAACAGGAAGGGTTCTAGACTGGGACTCAGAGCCTGGGTTTTGAACTCAACTCTCAAAAACTCACAAGGTGTCCCATCTGCAGGCCCCAAGGCCCGGGCCTTCTTATCTGTCCAAAGGCATCTCTGTAAGAGGAGCTCGGGGCCTCTCGGAAATCTCCAGTTTCAAGCTGTCCCGCCCCAGGACGGGGCCACTATCCAAGGTGACATGGGTTGAATGAGAGAGAGAGAGAGAGAGACAGGCATTTCTGCCACACACAGCCCCCACTCCAGGAATGCTCAGGTGTTTCTGAATAAGGTCTCCAAGAATCACCCGAAAGACGTGAAACATCTTCTGTTTCCAGATCAGGGTTGTTCAAAATCAAACCACAAGGCAGGTCTAGACTGAAGAGAATGACAGCTATGGATCATCGGAGGGGTGATATAATCTCACCTAAAATTTTTTCTACTCCCAAGACATAGTTGACACTGCTGAAAAAAAAAAAAAAAGACCCAGAGACACAGAAGCATGGAACAGACTGTAGAGCAGAGGTTCTCAACCTGTGGGTCTCGACCTGTTTTCTGATGGTCTTAGGCTCTACAGCAGTGACCCACAGGTTGAGGACCGCTAGCAGGGTCGCCTGAGACCACCGGAAAACACAGATATTTACATTACGATTCACCACAACACGAGAAACTGTATT
This sequence comes from Lasiurus borealis, assembly GCA_004026805.1. Classification (NCBI taxonomy): domain Eukaryota; kingdom Metazoa; phylum Chordata; class Mammalia; order Chiroptera; family Vespertilionidae; genus Lasiurus; species Lasiurus borealis. The sequence goes on along the minus strand of PVJN01026667.1, from coordinate 18,480 downwards.
AAATGGTCTCGGCATTAGAAAGGTTGAGAACCACTGCTGTAGAGTCTCAGAGGGAAGGCGGGGGTGGGTAGGAAGAGATCAACCAGACATGCATAACCCATGGACACAGACAATAGGGTGGTGAAGGCAGGGGGTGGGGAGGCTAGAAAGGATCATTGGGGAGAAAAAGGGAACACATGTAATACTTTCCACAATAAGGATTTTTAAAAAAGACCATTTACAACCTATGATGTTCAATCACCAAGTAATTTGAAACAACAGTAATGCAAGCTGTGAAACTCACTCCCACTAGCCAGCCACCGAGAAGCAGCAAAGGTCCCCTCCTCCTGTAAAAAGTAAATTCACGAGAGAGGAACTGGGTTTAAGGAGGCAAGGTTTGGAGCCCAGGCCTTATCGTGCCCAGGTCACTGCCTTAGTTCACGATTCACCAGGCCAATGCTCCATCCACTGAACCAAATAGGTTTCGGCTATTCAGATGTTTCACTAAGCCCACCGGTGTGCTCAGGGCACATGCCTGGGTGGTGAGCTCCATCCCCTACGCCGTCATGGCTCAGTCCGAAAAGAAGAAATTCAAGTGGTCTTTCCCCACTTAGAGACAGTTAGCAAAGTTTTGCTGAATGACATGCACATGTCACAGCTAAGACAACACAGAGTGTCCCCGGATGGGAAAAGAGAAAAGAAAAATACAGGAACAAGAGTCAGAGCAAAAAAAAAAAAGAAGAAGAAGAAAAAAGGTAGGACAGGCCCTAAAGGTCAATGTGCACCCCACAGCTTGGGCCAAGGCCTTAGTTCTCAACCTTTTTCGTTATTGCCGCCCACATGCAAGGACCTTTGTAAATGTGTTTCTCCTAATGCCACCTCCCACCCCGCTCCTCCTCCCATGAAATTCTTTTTTTCTTCTAACAAACATGTATTTCGTGCCCATTATGTACAAGGAGCTATTTTAGTCCTGGGGATATAGGATGAACAATACAGTCACTACTCTCACTTAGTACACATTATAGTGGGAATGTCAGGCCAAAAAAAAAAAAATACATTTGTCAGGCTATGAGATGGAGATCAGTGTTGTGGAGAAAAATAAGGCAGGTCTGAGGAAGTCAGAGTGGGCAGAGTGGCTGGCCCAGGAGGGCAGCAGGACAAGGGGTTATGCAGACCGATGAGATGTTGGCTCTGACTCCGAAAGAGATGGGAAGAGGCATATGGAACATCTGAGCAGGCTCTCTGGCTGCCCTGCTGAGAACAGACTGGGGACTGGGGGGATGGGAGGAGAAACAGGGAGATCGGCTGAGAGGATGTTAGTTTGGCTGAGAGGATAATACTGGAGGTGGTGAGAATGAATAACATTGTGGGTAGAATGTTTTTTAAAAATTTATTTTTATTTATTTCAGAGAGGAAGGGAGAGGGGGAGAGAGAGAGAGAAACATCAATGGTGAGAGAGAATCATTGATCAGCTGCCTCCTGCATGCCCCCCACTGGGGATTGAGCACGCAAGGGGAATCCACCGGGAATTGACCATGACCTCCAGGTTCTAAGGTTGATGTTCAACCACGGAGCCTTGCCAGCTAGGTCTGGATAGAATTTTTTTTTTTTTGGATAGAATGTTTTTGAACTAATTTTTTTCTACTATAACCAAATCATCATTATCACAGCCTAAGTAGCTATTTAATATCAATACTTAGTCAACATTCAAATACCTCTGATTGCCTTATACTTTTTTTCAACATGAGAGTCTGCATCCAAGTAAAACCCATATACAGGGTGGGGCAAAAAATGTAGGTTTACAGTTGTGAGTATGAGAATCACAGACTGACAGGCTGGCTGGCGTGGATTCAAAAATGAATAGGATGAGAGGTATCAGTCAGAAAATCATGACAAGTCTTTCAAGAAGTTTTGCCGCAAAGGAGAACAGCAAGCAGAGGTGAGAGTGAGTGGCAATGACGCTTGGCCTCAGTTTTGAGAAGATGAGAGTCCAGGCCTGCAGCAAACAGGTGCGTGCAAGGTCGTTCACAGTATAGAATATACTCTTTGTGTATACCACCCACTCTCACCTTCTCCCTTTAGTGAGAACTGGATGCTAGCTATTCACATGGCCATACAGATGGAGACTGCATCCCCATCAGCAGCGACCACCCGGGGGTCTCACCTCACCCGATCCCTAGATACCAATGGCCTTTACCACCGCAAAAACCTGTCTGTCTTCCTTCCCTTCCCTCTTCTGTTTACGATCAGACACTTTCTCATGAGACAGGGACGGACAAGAGTATCGTGGCAGTGTCACCCATGTATGCAAAACCTTGAAGGTGAAAAAGACATCCATCCCTCAGTTTCACATGGAAGGTCTGGGAGCCTCACCAAACAAGTTCGCCCGGACAAACCACTCCTTGGGGAAGAGTGGGAGGCGGCAGAAGACACCGAAGATGCACCATCCGATGCTCATGTCATGGGACCCACCAGAGAGACACGTTACAACAACGCAACGTAGGTGGCATCGGCCGATACGTCTAAAAAACAAGACCCTGGGTGAGGCAGCTTCAGCCCCGCCCATTTTTCTCGCCCGGAATGCAGGTGAAAGGTCTGTATAAAAGCCCGCGGTGAGCCAAAAGCAATATTCTCCTTATCAGCAGGGCAGAAACGCGGTCCAGGTGTTGCTCATACAGGTTCAAATGACGTGCAATCCTCACAAGATGAGGCAGAGATAAGAGAAGTACCACGCCATCACTGTTGCACAAGGAGCACAGTGAGCAGAACCAAAACCATCGTTCTGGAAAAAGAAGCTTCTACTCATCCTATTACACCTTTTGCCCTCTCAGGAGTTGGTCCTTGGTTCAGCAGGGAGCCTCGGCGCTGTAGGACCCTCACTGGGTTAAGATATCCAAGCGTGAAGATGGAAGCTGGCGGAAGTTTCTCTGCATCGTAGGGGGAGAAGGGTTTGGAGGTGAGGAGGGTGAGTAATCCAGGAAGGAAGGTGAGAAAACAAAACAAGGCGGGAAGGGGAATGCCGTGGGAGGTCTGTGTGCACCTGCCAAGAACTTCCGCCCCCATCATTGGTCAACACCTAAAACTAACCCACCCCTCAGGCAAGGGGACCTGTTGCAGGCACTGGAGTTGGGCAAGAGCAAAGGGCAGAGGAGGTGGGTGAGTAGACAGAGAAAACCAAGAGACCACTGGCTCTTTGCAAATTAGTGGAAATATATGGGAGGCCTTGAGGCTCCTGGTACAGAGCTACTGAGGTTCTGAGCAGTATCACTAATAACCCTCAAGAGACAGGGAGGTCCCTATGACACTTGGGTAAGATCACCTCCTCCTAAAACAAGAGTTAGGAGTTCCACCCTAGCCGGTTTGGCTCAGTGGAGAGAGCATCAGTCTGCAGGCGGAAGAGTCCCAGGTTCCATTCCAGTCAAGGGCACATGCCTGGGTTGCAGGCTCGGTGCAATGTACAGGAGGCAGCCAATCAATGATTCCCTCTCATCACTGATGTTTCTACTTTTCTCTTCCTCTCTGAAATCAATAAAAATATATATATATTTTTAAACAAGTTATATGTTCTTAATGGGCCACTGTGCTAAAGAATTTACAGGAATTTGTATTTAATTTTTCAATAATCTCAAGATGTAGGTATTATTGGATATATTTTTTACAGACAGCTTAAAAATGTTAACTATTTTGTTCACAATCAGAAAGCTAGTAGTAGCCAGAGCAGGACTGAGAGCCAGATCTGTTTGATGATAAAGTCTGTCATTTCTGCTCAGAAATATGCCCAAGTCTAGCTTTCAGAAAAGGGGTTTGGGTTAGACTCACAAATCACAAGACACGCCACCACCGTGCCCCCTGACATGCCACACTAAGAGGAACACCAGCGTTCCTGACAACACCACGAGCTGAATCTCCTCACTGGGGAACATCAGGCAAGCCCAACTTGAGGAGCATTCCACAAAATGCCTCCCCTGGGTCCCTCAAAATTGTCAAATTTTTTATATATATTTTTTATTTCATTGATTTTTTTTTTACAGAGAGGAAGGGAGAGGGATAGAGAGTTAGAAACATCAATGAGAAACATCGATCGGTTGCCTCCTGCACGCCCCCTACTGGGGATGTGCCCTGAAACCAAGGTACATGCCCTTGACTGGGATCGAACCTGGGACCTTTCAGTCTGCAGGCCAATGCTCCATCCACTGAGCCAAACCGGGTTTCGGCAAAATTGTCAAGACCCAGAAGGACAAAGAGGAATTGTTCCAAGTTAAAGGACACTAAGAAGACATGACCACTAAATGCAATGTGTGACCCAGGACTACATCTTGGACAGGAAAAAGTGAATTTAAGAAAAGATGTTACTGGGACTACCGATAACATCTAAGTATGAGCTGTATTAGTATAAAGCAGTGGTCCTCAACCTTCCTAATGCTGCGACCCTTTAATACAGTTCCTCATGTTGTGGTGACCCCCACCCATAAAATTATTGCTACTTCATAACTGTAATTTTGCTACTATTATGAATCATAATGTAAGTATCTGTTTTCCGATGGTCTTAGGCGACCCCTGTGAAAGTGTCATTCGACCCCCAAAGGGATCACAACCCACAGGTTGAGAACCACTGGTATAAAGGCTAAGTTTGCTGAACGTGATGGTTACACTGTGGTCATATAGAAGAATACGCTTGTCCTGGGGAGATGTATGCTAAAATACCTGGGGTGTTTGGGGTCACGGTGTTGGGCTCCACAAAAACGTCAAGCAGACAGACTGGGAGAGCGGAAGGATGAAGCAGGATACTATTTGCATTTGAGAAATCACAGTGAACGAAGAGGAAGTTCACGGTACCCTTCTCTCCATTTTCCTTTGCAACTTTAACATTTAAATTTAAAAGCTTGCAAGGATCCTGCCGTCAATGTCTGGCGATGTGACAGGCTGGGTATTCTCCCAAGTGAAACAAGCCTGGGTAACATATAAAACATTTTAACACAGTGTGCTGAGCTGGCGTGAAAGGAAGGAGTCCTAAGAGGCCAAAAAATGAAATAAAACAGGAATCCTGGGGAGTCGCTGGACCCCAAAGCCAGTTTTTTTCAAACCCAGAGTTTGTTAAACCGCTTCAGGATACAGAGCTCCCATCATTTTTTAAAAAAGCTTTTTTAAGATCTAATTCATAGGTCATAAGCGTCACTCTTTTCCAGTGCACGATTCAGTGCTCTTCAGTGTAGTATTCACAGAGCTGTGCAATCGTGACCACTATCCAATTTCAGAACATTTCATCGCCTCCAAAAGAAACCCCTCTGCCCATTAGCAGCCACTCCCTAGTCCTCTCTCTCCCCCCAGCCCCTGGCAAGCATTAATCTACTTTCTGTTTATAGGGAGTTGCCTATTCTAGACACTTCATATAAATGGAATGGAATCCTGCAACATGTGGCTTCTTCTACTTAGCATAATGCTTTCAACTGTCATCCATGCTACGGGACGCATCAGTACTTTATTGCCAAATAACAATTTACTGCATGGGTATATCATGTTTTGTCTACTCATTCATCAACTGATGGGTCTTTGAGTTGTTTCCACTTTCGGCTATTATGAATAACGCTGCTATAAACATTCATGTACACTGTGTGTGTGTGTGTGTGTGTGTGTGTGTGTGTGTGTATGTGTGTGTGTGTGTTGTGTGACATTTGTTTTATTAAATTTGGGGGGAAGGAGGTCAGGTATATACCTAGGAATGAAATTGGTGGGTCATATGCCAATTTGTCTTACCAAAGTGGCTGCACCGTTTTACAATCCTAACAGCAATACACGACGGTTCCAGTTTCTACATCCTCACCGAGACTTGTTACTGCTCATCTTTTTAATGATAGCCCTCCTCCTGGGCATGAAATGGTATCTCACTGTGCCTTTGATTTGCATTTCCCCAAAGACAATGACCCAGAGCATCTCTAGGAAGTCCTTGTTGGCTCTTCATATATTTTCTTCAAGAAATTGCTATTCCTATTCCTTGCCAAACTCCCATTAATGTGCTGGGCGGTGGAAGATCATTCAAACCAGGTGCCCATTCAAGGTGAAAAGTCTAACAGGGACCTCCTTCCCTCCCCCATTTAAAACTGGGATCTTCCAAGGCCAGCCCTTCCAAGTGAGGGTAGATAAGAAATTAACTCCCTGTCCAGAGGGAACAATAAGAGAACAACTATCTCAATTTAGAGCCACACTCAGTCTCTCATTTGGCTGGGCTTGAGTCTCTGTAGGCTAAGAAGATCGCATTACGTCAGAAAAAGTTAAAGAATTTCTAGAAGTGTAAGAGAACTGAAATAGAAAACTGAAGGTATGGTTTAAAACAGCTAAAGAGATAATTATTAAAATGAAAAAATATAGTAGCAATAAACAAATAAATAAACAATGTATTATAACTGTCAATTGAAAAGACAGGGACAGTAAGTTTTTAACCTAAAGACCTAATATAGAATTAATTAAGAGTTTCAGAACAAGATGAAATACAATGAGAAAGACAATATTTACAGCACTCCCAAAGATAAATGTCTGGAGGATTTTCCCATATCATTGAAAGATCAATAATTGAGCCCGAGAATCCCAACTAAACCCAAGGATACATAAAAAGAAATCCTCCAACATGTCATAATGAGACAGCTGTGTACAGAGAAAAGACCCTTTCACCAGCAAACGCAGCTAAATTAAAAAAGGAATGACAAATTGCAATTTGACTGCCAACATCCCAGTGCAACCATGGGAACCAGTAAGACAAAAGAATGACACCTTCAATGAATGGGGACAAAAATAGCTGTCAACTCGGAATTCTGCAGCCCGTGTAATTACCTTTGAAGAACGAGGAAGAAAAAGAGCTTCAGAAAACAAAAACAGATGGTGGGCCCCAGATACAAGGAGGAAGAATGTGGGCTGCGGACAAAACGAAATCGTTGACTGCGCACGACGATTACAATGCCGAGCTGGTAGGTGGGTGGCAGAGAGGACAGAACGCAACAACTAGAAAATATTATAAATAGTGCGGGTTGTCATCAAAGTCAGAGCTCTCTGCTTTTGTTTCAGAGCAGGGGGAAAAAATACTGATTAATTTTAACTTGTATCAACCGATCAAGTATGCATGTGAAATTAAGATAGCCAGAGAATCCACTGGAAGAATACACAGAGCATAACTTCTAAACTAGTAAGAGAAAGCAAGAAGGGCCCTGGCCGGTGTGGCTCAATGAATAGAGCGTCGGCCTGCAGACTCGAGGGTCCCAGGTTTGATTCCGGCCAAGGGCATGTACCTTGGTTGTGGGCACATCCCAAGTAGAGGGTGTGCAGGAGGCAGCTGATGCATGTTTCTAATCCTCTATCCCTCTCCCTTTCTCTCTGTAAAAAATCAATTAAATATATTGGAAAAAAAAAAGAAAGCAAGCAAGAAGGATGAGAAATACAAAAAAGAAAACTTGTTCATTCCAAAACATGGCAAAACGGGGCCATTAACATAGAAGGGGCAAATTATGGTACATTCCTGTAACAGAATACAATACAATTTCAAAAGTTAATGAGCCCCGGCTGGGTGTGGTTTAGTTGGTTGGAGCGTGGTCCAGTACACCAAAAGGTTGTGGGTTCAATTCCCAGTCAGACACATAATTAAGTTGTAGGTTCAATTCCTGGGTGGGATAGGGTGCATATGGAAGGCAACTGATTGATGTCTCGCTTCCCCTCTCTCTCTCTCTCTCTCTCCCCCTCTCTTCCTTCCTCTCTCTAAAATATAACCTTGGGTGAGGATTTAAAAAAAAATTGAAAAGAATATTTAAAAGTGAATGAGCAACTAGTACTTGGCAACCCGGAAAACACTCCATGATGAGTGAAAGTAGCAAGTCAGAGACGAAAATACGTGGTTCTGTATTCTGCAACGTTCAAAATGAGTCAAGGCTAAGCAATGGCCAGAAAACATTGAACCTCACAGAATAAACAGCCAGGTCAGTGGGTACCTCTGGGAAAGCAGGCAGGCCACGCAAGGGAGACATGGTAGAGCTCTAGCTCCTCCATGGTGTGCTGGGCATACGGCGACCTGATTTATTATCCTCTCACTTTATACAGGTTTCAGGGCTGTAAGATAGTACACACAGGAGAAAGCGTGAGGAATCTTCGTTCTGGGGGCGTGGCACCAGTCTGAAGAAGGTGCCTCCTTCCTCCTTGGTTATGCAGGCCAGCAACTCAAGGGCTGTGGCTCAGCCTTTTCAAGTATCTTGAGAGATAGGACACTCGAGTGCCAACTCCCATCGGAGCGCCTTTTCTGCAGGCGAGCAGCTAAGCCAGCCGGGAATTAACCACTGAGCGACCCAGTTAACTGAGCTTTGGTCTTTCCCTCAATCAAGCCACCCGCAGAAAGGAGGTTGAAAAACCCAACATTCGCCTCCCAGGGCACTGAACACACACTCGGGATCTGAAATGTGAACGAAGAGGATTCTTGTCACCGTCAAAGGAGCCACAGACACGACTGCTGAAGGAGGAGCTAGTAGAATATTCAATAGAGCTATTACAGATTTCCTCAAATATGGCCAACCCTAAGGGAATTTCGGGGCCTGTGAAACCAGAAGAAGGTCAGAGCCTCAAAGCGCACAGACTTTTCCTACGTAAACCTGGAAAGCTGAAGGGAGATGAGCACCCCACTATTTTCTCCTCCTGGCTGCCGTGCACAGGGTCAGGCACCCCGGCTGGCCGGCTGGCTTTGTGTCTCTGAAGAATCTTCGTCGAGATGCTCCTTCAGGCCTGCTCGTGGTTTAGGGTTTCAGATCGAGTTTTTCTTTTCAAAAGTGACCTCTGAGGCCTGTCAATCCTTGATTAGTTATAGGTTTCCTTAAAAACCTCAATGTAAAGATTTCTGTCCTGCCTCAAGTCCTTGCTGGAGGCAAGACAGGTTATAAATCAACCATCCAGATATCTTTCGCCTCTGAATTATTTTCCCTCTGAAAGTGCCACCTCCTCTAATTAGATTTGGGAGAGATGGAGGCAAGCGAAGGCAAGATGAGAAGCAAGGTCAGGACTCGGTATGTTTTCCAAAACAGACCATTAAGCTCAAACCGCTGGTATACTGACCCCGTGCCCTGGCTCTGTGGACCTTCTTTGGGTCAAGTCCACACAGGAACGTAAATCTGAGGAAATCCTTCCACTGCCCCTGCAGAGCGGGCATCACTGGTAAGTGTGCCAGGATCCGTCTGCTGATCTTCCACCGTCCAAGTGAACGAATCATGTTCAAAGTTAAAATAAATAAACCGGTCTTTGCCGTTCTCAATGCAGCCTTTAAACTTTCTTTAGTTGTAAGTCTAGACCTAACCCTAACCCCAGTACATATAACAGAGGCGAAATTCTACTCATGCTCATTGGTGGATGCATAAAACCTTCTCAGAGCTAAGAAATGGCCATTCATTCTAAATGCAGGCCTGTCCCAATGGGACTAATCTACAAAGTCGGGACTTACCGAGAGAAGAAGGGAAGAATAATTCTACATTCACCCAAGAAATAAACTAATGTTTACCCTCAGGACATGTGTTTTAGCTCATTTTATCGTCAGCTAACCTGTGGAGTCGTCATCACGTTCCTCATTATGACAGATGGGAGTTCAGGAAACAGGGCAGCAGCTGTGCACAGCCACACAGTTAGAAACCAAATGCACGTCTAGACTGTCACAGAAGCTCGACACATCATGGGCGGTCTTCCACTTTCGACAGTGATTCTAGGAGAATCTGATGGAAGTGAGGGTGGTGTAAGTGCTACATGGGGGTCCCCCCAACTCCGCTCTGTTCTCCTGCAGGATGCTGTACTGCACACTAGAGGCTGGAAGTGAGACTGTGGCTCAGGTGCCATCCATGATGTAGAGCTGGCCGACACACCCATCCAAACTTTAGAAGGCACAGGACAACATCATGGGGCTAGAGATATGCGTAAGCTACCCCCCCACCCCCAGGC
>PVJN01026666.1:0-28831 GCA_004026805.1 Lasiurus borealis | reverse complement strand
CCCTCACCCCTGCGCCTGCAGCCCTCACTCCTGCACCTGAGCAACCTGCACCTGCTGCCCTCACCCCTGCACCTGAGCATCCAGCACCTTCAGGCCTCACCCCTGCACCTGAGCAACCTGCACAGCACATCCCTCACCCATAAGCCTGGGCAGCCAGCACCTGCAGGCCTCACCCCTGCACCTGAGCAACCTGCACAGCACATCCCTCACCCCTGCACTGGGCAGCCTCACAGTCTCCCAGAGGCCGGCAGCAGACCGGCCTTTCCTGAGCCTCAGACGGAAAGACATGCACAGAGTGTCTCAGCCACTGACAGGCGGCGGCCCTGGCCGGCCCAGTGAACAGGCCTTCAGAAACGCCCCGGGGCTGGTGGCTGTGGCCACACAGCGGTCACAGAGCCGAGAGAGGGGACGCCTGGCTCCGGGACTGACCGGACTCACACGGAGCCACCCCAGCGGCTCAGCAGACCAGGGAGCCCCGGCTCCGCAGCCTGCTCCACGGCCCGTCCTCCCCGCACCTCCCCGTGGCCACGCTCACCCTCCCCGTGACCCACTGGCGGCCAGCCACGACCAGAGGTCGTCCCGTCCGCGTTAGGGGGCTGAGTCCTGGAGCACTGACATGCCACGAACACATTACATGTTTCTGTGCATATAACTGCGTATGATTGTGTGTGTGTGTGTGTGTGTGTGTGTGTGTGTTGTATGACCTTAAAAATAGCACTCGCCCTCCCCTTTGTCTCAGCAATCAGGACGATAGTCAATACTTCCAATCCAGCGGAGTTATCCAGGGGAAATTCATAACTATAAAATCATTCACTTTTGATAGTAATAGTATATTTTTCTAAAACCTCAGGCTCTATCATCTTCTAACTTTGTTCAGTGAAATCCACCGCAGTGCCATCCATATACAGCACAGAGAGACCCACGCTGATTTGGGGCTCATATTTACCCTCAGTGCCTAACGTGGGTGCCAAATCAGTATCTGTGGCATAAACTCGGCTTGACAAGCCACTCTCTTTAAACTTCAAAAAACGGAAACACTTTATAATTTACAGAATTAGGAGTTTGAAGTTAGTGTTTTATTCTAGGTCTCAGAGTCATTGACTAGCCAATCATGACTTACTACATATTAAATATGTAGCTGATATGAATTTGGGTAACACCCTTGCCCTTTTTTGGAAAGTTACTTGGGTATTTTGACCAAATAAATAGATTGTATTTTTTATTGCTCCTTGAAAAAAAAAATCCATTTCAGGTTTCAAAGTATATGTTCATATCAGCAACAATTTATATAAATATTTTCTACAACAAACAATCATTTTCAGAAACTTTAAATAATTTGTAATTTTGAGATTGTTCAAGATATTTTGGTTAGGGAAATGAACCTTTAAGCCTATTTTTGTAGCACGTTTATAGAAATTTTGACTTGAAGGGTGTTATGCACAAGACTGATACCTTTTGCTCCCACTGACTAGGAGTAAAAGGCAACTATGTTTAGACACTGTAAGTGCATGACCAAGGTGAAGGTCATTCTTCCATCATCTAAGTTTTTTACTCTCTACTTAGTATTGTTGTTTCTTTTTATTATAGGGTTAGTAGTTACATTTTGTCAAGAAATGCTGCAGGAATAGCACTACCGCGTGGAATGTAAACGTGATCTGACCACTTGGAACAAACACCACTTGGGTGGAAATTTCCCCCACCCCAGGGGCAGGTGTGGGACCCTGGCCTGTTGCGTGTGTGCAGCGTAAATCACATTTTCTAAAGGGCTTTCTCTGTTCCCAAAGGGGGATTGTGTTAGTGTTTGCATCTGTTCCTCGGGAGACTCTGTGTGTGCATATCATTGAGACATTTAAATAAAGAATGACCTTTAGAGCAGCCTCCGCCCTTATCTTTTATTGCTCCGCCATATTTGACAAAGGCTGTCGCTGGAGGCTGGAGGAGGAGGACATTTCCCTTCTGAAGTAGCACAGAACACGGGTTAAATGTGAATTTCAGATCAAAAAATGAATGGGGGGCGCGTGAGGAGGTAGGTGTTGTTTGCTTTTATTTATTGATTTTGAGAGAGACAAACACATTGATTTGTTGTCTCACTCATACATTCATTGGTTGATTTTTTTTAATATATGTTTATATTGATTTCACAGGAGAAGGGAGAAGGAGAGAGAGAGAAACATCAATGATGAGAGAGAATCATCCATCGGCTGCCTCCTGCACACCCCCTACTGGGGATCGAGCCGGAAACCCGGGACCATTCAGTCAGCAGGATGACACCCTATCCACTGAGCCAACCAGCCAGGGCCAGAGGTTGATTCTTGCCTGTGCCCCAACCACAGATCAAACCCGAAACCTTGGCATCTCGGACAACACTAACCAACCAAACTACCGGCCAGGGCCATAGTTCTTTAGTGTAAGCAGGTCCCCAGGCAGGAATCATCTGGAATCGGAGATTCAGATGGCACCGGGCACTCCGTCCCTGTCTGCCACGCCTAACTCTTCCTACAGAACTGCCGGTGGCTTTCGGTCCGGAAGGTACGGGGAGCTGCTGGGTTGGCTGACGGACGCTTGCACCCTGAACCGGGGAGAGGAAAGCGTGACATCGGCCAGTGTTGAGAGGCTGTGTGCGTGGCTCAGTGCAGTTGACAAGGGAAAAGAGCGAAGGCTCTGCCTGTGCTATATGTCACATCAGTAAGTGTTTTACTGCACCGGCTGAGACACCCAGAGCACGAAGACTGGGCTCTGTGGCCGTACCCCCGGCTCCCACCCAGGTGGCACACGGGAGCAACTTCTGGTAGACTTCACAAATCTACAGACATTTCCATCATCACCACTTCAAAACATGCACAAGAAAACGTTGCTTAGCAAGTATCCCTCGGAAGTGAGGGTTCAGGTAACTGCCAGATCTCTAAATCTTACTGCTTCAAACACCAAATGCCTTGGTTTCACTGTTTTAGAGCTCAGATCCTCTCTTTTGTTACTGATTTTTGGGGGTCTGCCTTTTTATTAAAGAAGGATGTGAAGAGCCACCTGCTGTGCTCGCCCATTTCCCTGTTCACTCCCTCTGCTCCCTGCACTTTGAAACCTGTTATACCTGTTTATTAGCTGCAAACACATTTAGGATTATTGTGTCGCCCCAAACCCCCAAAAATGGACCCTTGTATCACTGTGTAACGTCTCCATCTCTGGTTATGTTCTTTGTATTGAAATGTGCTTGGCTGAAACACTAATATCGCCAGCCCAGCCTCCTCACACTTAGAGCCTGCACCGTGCATCTTCGGTCCTTTACTCTTAGCCCGCCCGGGCCTTTCCCGGTGTTTCTGTCCGTGTGAACCACGGCTGACATGTAATGGAGGCTTCGGTCTGCGTGAAGCAGTGACGGGCGTGGCTGAGTGTAAGCCGCTCTCTTGGTGTCTGTGTCCTCTCGGTCCCATTGGTTCCCCGTTTCCCTGCTTCCCTCCTGCCTCCCGTGGGGGGTGGTGTGTGCTGGGGTTCCCCGTGGCTCCCCTGCTGACCTTTAAACTACACTTCCTCGTGTGGACTCTTTTGACCGGTTGCTCTGGTTATGGAGACGCAATCAGGAACAGAATCTCCTGCCCACTTAGAAAACTACACGAAGGCGGAGAGACAGAAAACAAGGCTGTCACGGAATAAACAAACGGCAAGCCAGGACGACCCCTGCCTCTCAGGCACAAACCTCACCGCTCTCTGCACCAGGCAGACACCACCCTCTCTCCATGCTCACAAGGTCAGGGAGAACTTGTCCCCAGGCGAGACGGGCCTGCGCCCTAGCTCACCCCACCTCCGCCTGCTAACAGGTGGCCGCTGTTTGCTGGTTCCGCTCCTCACCTGTCGCCAGACTGAGAGCCCGGGACCCCCTCCTATGCACATTCTAGTCAATACTCTATTCACGTGACACTATAGGGGGTGGAGTGACAGCAGCACAGTATCTAACCCTGGGCGCGCCCCAAATCCATACACTGCGGTGAATGAGTGTCGTGTGCTCTCTGGCCACCAGATGGCAGTGTGCATGCAGCGAAAGACGGTAAGTCCACCAGAACCGGTGTCTAGGCCGGGAGAGAGAATTGAGCCATTTAAAGTACAGTACTTCCTATGTAAGAGCCACTTGCCAAGGCCAAATTCTTGGCTCCTGCCTGTCCAGGGCCTGTGCGCCGGGTACGGAGGTCTCACCACCCTGCGGGCTCCTGGGGGAAGCACAGCGCCTTCTGCAGCGGCCCAGAGCCCCCCCTCTGCCCATCTGCCCAGTGCTCCTGCGGAGGCGAGGGCCCGGCCGGGGGCACGGAGAACGCCCGCAGCCGGCGGGCCGGCATTAGGAGGTGGCCAGGGGGTGGCTGTGACAAACACTGAATCTCCAACCCACACCGCCGGTTACACACCGGCCATCAGAGACAGGAAACGCCAGGCAGACAGGAGGTGGGTTCCTGGCGGAGGTGGGGCTGCGAGACCTGAGCGGGGTTAGAGGGAGGGCCTCCCATGAACATGAACATGAACATGAACATGAACATGAACGTGAACATGAACATGAGGTCGACACGGATCAGTGACAGAGACCTCGCACGGGTGGGGGCACCAGGATGGGGAAGTGACGCCCGGGACGCAGCACAGGGAGGGGGTGAAGAGGTGGGGACGGAAATCTAGCCCGTGGCGCCCACTCACCCAGCAGCACCCTGAGGACCAGGTTTCCAGTGGCTGCCCCTCCCCTCCCCCACCCCGGCTGCAGTGGGGGGCGGGGCAGGCGGGAAATTCTGGAGGAGGAGAGAGGGGAACAGTTGAAGATAATGCCAACCCCTGTGCGTGTTAACTATTAACCTCCTCTTTTCCCTCTGGCTTTCAATTGATTTTTAACGCCTGTGCCTCTTCCCCGGCGGAAAGTAAATGTAACGGTGATGTCAGCAGGACAGGGGACCACCGGGGAGCAGCGACCACAGCTTCCCTGAGCGACGCCGCAGGCCCTTTCCCCGCTGGGAAGCTTCTGTCTCAAAGTGCTACTACGTTAAGCACCCAAACAGCATCGAGTCATTTACTCTGAATCCTTAAGTTTAAAATAATAACGGTCTTAAAATCAGACTCTTTCAGAAAACCACTGGCATAAGTTTGCTGCCATGAAAGTCTGCCTTCACTTGCGTCTCCTGGGAAACGGTGAGCTTTCTGACCCCGGAACATGTGCCGTGTTCATGCCGGATGCTCGGGACAGTAACACGCTCTGTGTGGCCGACGCTCGGCCCCTGGTGCTGCTGAACGGCCCTCAGCCAAGCAGTGCCGCTGAGATCGACCCGATGGCACCTCTGGTGTCACCGGGCAGCCCCACATTCTACTGGGAAGCCTCACGGAGCAGACGGGAACGAATGTGAGCCAACACCCAGATTCCTGTCGCCCACCTTCCACCACCAGCATCTCACCTCTCACCACGTGTCCATCTGTCCTCTGCTTCTCCCTCTACTCACCGACCCACCTCACCTCTGACCACGTGTCCATCTGCCCACCCTTTTCTCCCTCTACTCCCCAACCCACCTCACCTCTCACCACGTGTCCATCTGCTTCTCCCTCTACTCCCCAACCCACCTCACCTCTCACCACGTGTCCATCTGCTTCTCCATCTACTCCCCAGCCCCTTTTATGAACGTGAGGTTAAACTGTGGTCTGAAGCACACACACAGGGATGAGACAGAAACAAAGACAAGACAAAGAGGGATTTCTCCTCCGGCTCCCCCTCTCTCAGACTCCAGTGACATTCAGCCGTAAGTCAACACCCGGGGCAGGGAAGAGAAGCAGAGCGAGCTGAGAACACTCTAACAGCAGCAGCAGGAACACAACAGAAATAAAGTCTGCAGTTCTCACCCCCCACCCTGCCGTGGCCCGGGGAAGGGGTGTGGGGGGGCGCCTGCCGGCAGATGCACCCCTGACAATTCTGACGGCTCCTCAATGACACCCGGATCCTGCGGCTCGGCTAAGATTCCAGCTCCAGAGACGAGGTCACAATGGTGACAAGACGCACGTTTGTTAGTGTGTTCATCACGGCGATGCTCATCGTGTGGGAACCGTAAGCAGAGGCCGCTGTCCGCCCCCCCCAAACCCAGCTCTGCACAGCGCCACACGTGGACCAATGAGGCGCTTAAAGTCACAGGACTGCGATCCTCCAAACCAGCGGTTCTCAACCTGTGGGTCGCGACCCCTTTGGGGGTCGAACGACCCTTTCGCAGGGGTCGCCTAAGACCCTCGAAAAATGCAGATATTTACATCGCGATGCATCACAGTAGCAACATGTCATGGTTGGGGGTCACCAAGGGTCACGGCCTTAGGAAGGTGGAGAACCACTGCTGTAAACTGTTTTAACAACTGGCCGGTGTGGTTCAGTGGCGGCAGCATCGACCCGTGCACCCAAGCATCGAGCGTTTGATTCCCCGTCAAGGGCTCATGCCTGGTTGCAGGTTCGACCCCCAGCCCTGTAAGGCTGCATGCACGAGGCATGCCATTGATGTGTCTCTCACGGGATGTTCCTCTCTTTAAAAAAAATCAATGGGGAAATCCTTGGATGAGGATTAACAACAACAACAAACTGGGTGGCTTCAAGGGAACGTGGGAGAGCGGTGTCCACCTCTCCACTGACCCCTCTAAGGGCGTCAGCGGCGGCTGGCTGGGTGCCCGCTGTCCCGGGAACCGCGGTGGAGTTTGGGGGTGGCGGCCGGTGTGGGGCAGGAACACGGCTGCCAGCGGAGCCTCCGGGCCCTGGGCCTGCCTTCCTCGGGGCTCCGCACCCGCTCCCCCGGGGGCCTGTGGTCAGTCTGGAGGAGGGAAACCCACGTGTGTGTCCCTCTGTAACAATAACGCCCAGAACAACAGGAAACAGGACATCTGATGCTGTGGTGGTGACAATGACATGCAGTGCATCCCGGCACTTCCTATGGGAGGCCCTCTGCTAACAAGCATCTCTCGTCCTGCTGTCTGTGTGTATCCTCACCACAGTGCCAGAAACACCCCGATCATCCACCCCCGGCCCGGGTGAGTAAGCGGCGGCCGCGGCAGCTACGTGACAGGGACAGCGAGGGCCCTTCAGGACAGCAAAAGCCGCCTGTGCTCTCCCCGCCTGCGGGACAGACAGGCTCTTTAGAAGCCACTCAGAGCCAAAGGGTTAGCCCAGCCCCACCCCGCTTCACGTGCCTAAGGCCTAAGCCCTTTTCCATCCTGACAAAGGCAGGACAGAAATTTCCACTCACCTAGGGTCTATGATGCCTAATCTTCTCCAGCGGTCGCCTAGCAACGGCAGCAAACAGAGGCTGGCAGAGCCGGCTGATTAGCGTTCTTCTTTCCGCCCAGACCCGTTATTACGCGGCCCAGCCAACGCCGCAGGCTCCCAGGGTTCAAGGTCAGCAGAGCTGCTGGTTGTGTGTTTTCTTTCCGAGCAAAACAAGTTCTCCTTGCTCTCTGGTTATAGCCCTCGGACGGTCTTTGAAAGGGACCTGATTGTGGTCAGCAGGTTAGGTCACCAGCTCGCTCAGTCTCCGAACCCCGGGGAGTGGGGAACTCAAGCCCATGACTCAGCCTCCACAGCCCCCCAGCGTCCCATCGCCCCCCGTGAGCAGAGCCCCCAGCGGGGCCGTGCGGGGAGGTCTCCCTGAGACTCATGTCCTCGGAGGGGAGAAGAGCGAACTGAACTGAAACCACCGAAGGTCAGCCAGGCGCTCCCGGTCCCAGGAGCTCCCCGGCAGTGGGAGCAGGGAGGGGCCGCTGGGGGTCTTCCCACCCGCTCCGTTCACAGCCTGGGTGGCGGGAAGTCCTTCCTCATGTCTCGCTGGAATCCTTCGTGCTGCTGTTTGCAGTTAATCCCTGCTTGGACTCCTCATAATGGAGCCGTACGTCTTTCTTAAGACTTTTCTTCGTCTTTTCTTTGCTTGACACGCCTGGTGAATTCGGTGGGCCTTTCTCTCCTCCCAGTCCAACTGTAGATCCCTCGTCAGGAAGGATCTGCTGGGCCGGCGCCAGGCGGTGGCCTAGAGAAAATGTGGTTCCTCCACGGCCTGCGTGGAGCCTGTGGTTCCAGAGGGTGAACATGTAAAGAAAAGCGCAGGGGAGTGTGTTTCGTGGCACTCAGGCGCTTTCTGTTCTTCAAAGTTCACATATTTGGTGATTGTCCATTCAAAACTACCTTAGTTTTTTCAAAGTTTCAGCTACATGTTTATCACTAAAATGCAACTATTTCTCAGTTTCCACTGGAAGGACTTGGGGGGCGGGGGGTCGATAACAGAATGGACATGCCATCTAGTAGCCAAACGAGACAGAAAGGAACACCAAAGGGTATGTGCAGCCTGGTACCTACGTGAAGTGGAAATAAATAACATGTTTCCTGCATTTAAGGTACCGTAGTTGTAAGATGCATCACTGGTTTCATGAGAAGAAACCGCGAGAAGTGGGAATGAGTCCAGTAAGTATTTCATGCTCTGGATGCTAGAAAGCCAAGGCAAGTCCTAACCTCCCCCAACCAGACGGCGCTGCCCCTTCCTCACGGTGACAGGAGTGATGAGAGGCGAGCACGCTGACCCCGGGTCCCCCGCCCCGAGTACCGGTGGGGTCTCCCCTGTCCTGCAGAAGCGGTGCCATCGTCCTCGCTCAGCGCTGGGAGAGCGAGGCTCCGAGCGAAGACCGAACTCTGACCTTGGGCTCCGCGCCCTGAGCTTCCTGTGCGGTCCCCGCACGCAGGCCTCCCGGCACCTCGCCGGCGGGATTTCTGGTGCGAGCCTGTCCCTGCGCCCCACCCCGGGATGTCTCCGGCGTCAGCTCCGGCCCTGGTCCAGCTCAGAAACCCCCATCTCACACCCGCTTTGCCAGAGTGTTCATTCCCACTCCCTCTGCCCGTCAGCCTTCTGGAGACTTCCGGAAGTCCCTCCTCCCTGCGTGCGGGTTCCCCAGCAACAGGCAGGAGCCCCCAAAGGGTTCGGAAGGAGCACCTTGGTTGTCCTGGCTGTCGGTGGGGCCAGAGGCGTGGCCACCTGCCATGGAGGCGGACGTCAGGGGCTCGGCCTTCAGCGGCAGGTGCAGCACGTGGATCAGAAGGAGGAGGACAGGACAGCTCTCCAGGGAGAGCAGTGTGGGAACCTCTTTCCACATCCTGCGTGGTTCAGGGTTCGGGTTCTGAAGGAGGCCGCACGCAAACGAAATGAGAGACTAGGAAGCATTAATTTGGCGATATTGGGGGGCCAGGCGGGAGCCTTCCTCTAGTGGAAAGGACTGCCCCCTTCCTTCAGCCTGGCCATCCCTTTTATTCAGGTTTGGGAGACACCCTTTGCCCTGAAGCAGGCCATTCCAGTAAGAAGTAGACGATCTTTATCAGTCAGGATTGACAGGATTTTTGATGGGGAAGTTCATTGTCTCCATTAGATAGAAGGTGGCTGGCTCTGACCTTTCAGAGCTTCAAGGTTGACCAGCCTTCTAGCCTCCTGTTTACATCCATTTAGTGAGAACAATGTTTAGTCTCCGACAGAACAGTGCAGGGCGTGGGGACAGGGTGTGCCCAGCAGAAACCGCATGCCCCGGGGACCACCCACCAGGGCGGTGGCACCTCTCCTTGTCCCCAGAAAACACGAAGCGGGGTGGCAGAGCAGTGCACGCTAACCCAGAAACCGGCCACCTAAACTCTGGGACAGAACTTCCTTCCTTGGACACGTTTCAGTCTTTCCCGCCCCCTCCGGTCACGGGCAGAAATGGGGCTCCAAACTTGGAGAGAAAACACACGAGGGCCAACGGCCTGTGATCTGCGCAGCCACGTGTCCCAGCAGAGCAGAGCGCGTGCGCACCGTGGGACCAGCGTGGGGCCCCAGACTGGGCACAGGGGGGAGGAGCCAGGACGAGCGGGAGGCACGGGCTGTCATCCCTCGATCCCAGAGGCCCCAGAAGCCCCTCCGCTCCCCCCAGGCCGGTACGGGAGGATCTGAACTCAGGCCCGCCTGGCCCGCAGCCCGGTTCCTTCCTCTGCTCCTGCGGCCCTTGCCACCGCTGAGACCCCCAGCTTGTGTCCCCGGGGGACGGGCTCGGAGTAAGGTGGAGGGGGAGGAAGGAGGCTGGGAACACGGGACCATCCTCACCGCATGCCGGGCCTGCCTGCTGTCCTCGCCAAACAGCACGAAACAACCTGCCTCCCGACAGTGACTGAAACTGCCATCTCATCGATGACCACAGATTCGCCAGTTACTCAGCACCTTCCCAGCCCGCCCGCCAGCAAGACAGCCGAACGCGCCGGTGGGTCCTGTCCTGGGTGCTGTGAGAAGAGGGGCGTTTTCCCAGAGCCTCTCCCCCAGTCCCTCTGACCAGGTGCTCCAGCCCGGAGCCCAGAGGAGCCCCGTTTCCAGGCTCCTGTGGGTAGACCTCACCCCCTTCTGCTTCTGCTCCCCCGCTGGGCCCCCTGCGGGCCCTGGAAGGCTGGGATCGAACCCTCCTGCCTCCCCGGGCCAGCTCAGCCCGCTTAAAGGGCCTCCTCCGTTGTGAAATCTCGGATAATCCCCCGAGCTGGCGGGCGCGGTGTTTTTAATACGCTTTCCCAGAAAGCCCAATCTCTCCGTCAAAAGCGCACGCAGGTGGAGGGTTTAAACGTCAAATCCCAGCCAAGGCTCCAAACAAACGTGTACTGGACCCCAAGGATGCCCCTCCCCTCACTCCCCACTCGCTCCCCACTCCTTCTCTGACAGCCGTGAGCCGGGGCGCGCCCACCCCAGACGCAGCCGGAAGCCCGGGGCTGGAGGAAGGGAGGGCACTGCACCAGCCCGTCCCGTGAGCACAGGCGGACCCTCACTCTGATTTGGTTCTAACCGCTGCTCGGGGCGAAGCGCCCAGCACAGGAACTGCAGGGCACAGCCAGGCGGCAGCCCCAAGAAAGATGGAGCCCAGTGGCCTGGCCCAGTGGTGGAGCGTTGACCTATGACCCAGGAGGTCACGGTTTGATTCCCAGTCAAGGGCACATGACCAGGCTGCAGGCTCCATCCCCAGTAGGGGGCGTGCAGGAGGCAAGTAATCAATGATTCTCTTGCATCATTGATGTTGATCTCTCGCTCTATCTCCCTTCCTCTCCCTTGCTCTCTGAAATGAAGAAAAACTTGGTTTTAAAAAATGGGCCGAGAGACGCGTATGGAGATCCAAGGACAGTCCCTAGAGGAAGTGCAGTCAGCGAGAACTCGGGCCAGGGCCTGACGCAGGATGAGACCGCTTGGCAGCCTCCCGAGCTGGCTTCCGCCCACAGCACCCGGAGCGCGGTGAGAGGCCGCACAGCCGAGGCCGTGGCTGCTGAACTGACCCCCGCAGCACCGCTGTCTTCCGGGCTCTGGAGCAGTCCCAGACCGAGCAGGGGGAGACGGCCTGGGCTCACGCATGACTCACCTACTAGAGCAGCGGTTCTCAACCTGTGGGTCGCGACCCCTTTGGGGGTCAAACGACCCTTTCACAGGGGTCGCCTAAGACCATCGGAAAATGCAGATATTTACATCACGATGCATCACGGTAGTAACATTTCATGGTTGGGGGTCACCACCCCATGAGGAGCTGTATGCAAGGGTCTCGGCCTTAGGAAGGTTGAGAACCACTGTACTAGGGTAAAGCCAATCAATGACTCCCATCATTGATGTTTCTCTCTCTCCCCCTCTCCCTTTCTCTCTGAAATCAATAAAAATATATCTTTTAAATGCTATTTTCTTCCTGATGCAAACATTTCTCCCAACTGAAGAACTGTCGTGCTGGTCTGAGTGCACACGGGAGTACACAAGCTGAGCCGGGGTCCGAGGGAATGAATACCTTGTCTGTGCAGGCAGCCAAGGGCATGCATTCCTTCCCCGGAAGAGTCAGCATGACCTTGTGGTGTAAACTCTTTCAATGGAGACTACCACCAGCCAGCTCCTCGTAAAACATTTTTTTTCACACAAAAAAGAAAAAACAACAACATAGCTTGTTCCAGTTTCCAAATCTGTCCTGGGCCACGTGCGGCAGGCGAGGCTGTCCCCCGGAATGCACATTATGGGGGCGGTTAAATGTCCAGAGGGAGGCTTCGCTGCCCATCCCGCTGGATACCAGGCTGAGAGTTTTGGATTTGCGACTCAACTCAAAGAGGAAGAAACAAATGCTCAGGCAATAAATCTCATGGCGGGACAGAGGCCCCGGGAAAACGCCGGGGGCAGAGGGAAGGTGAGCCCGGCCTGGGGGCAGCAGAACAGAGGTGCTGGCCGGGGGGAGCAGACGCGGTCTGGTGGAGTCGGACACAGCAGTGGCGAGCACAGGAAGACGGCGTCAGTCTGCTGAGCTGCCACCAGGAACACTGAGACGACGCAAGAGGGATTCACTGAGACAGAGCAAGACTTCGCTGCCACGGGAGGCGACTCGTCATGGGGTTGATGAAGCCTTCAGTCATGCTTGCGGGCACCCTCTGTACCAGGCCCTGCACGGGGGAGGGGGATGCACACAGTCACTGGCGTCGCCTCTGCTCTCAGGGCACCGCTGGCTCCAGGAAAGACAGGGTGCGCGCAAGCCACTCGGATGCCCGCAGAGGTGACGAGATGGCACAGAGCACTCGGAATGAGATGGCCACTGCCAGAAGTCGCCGCTTGCGTTCTCAGCCACTGACCGTTAGCTTGCCCAGAGCTCTATCATGTCAGCCGGTGTCCCCCAAATGCTTGGATCCCACCTGCGTGCTGGGGACCCAGAATCTCCGTCTCCAGCCCGATTTCTCCCAGTGCCATCTCCCCCTCTCATTCTGCCATCTGAGCACGGGCGCACGGCTATGAGAGTCACTTGTGCTCATATTTCTAACGGCACAAGTGAATTATTTTATCACGTAGCAGCCGCCCGGCCGGAAATACTCAGCTCGATCTCGGCTCTTCTCTCTCACTCACTTTCCATCCCAATGTCACCATCTGCCCACAAAACGGCCTCTCACGTGGCCTTTTCCCTGTGACCCCGGCCTCCCTCACCGCGTGGCGGGGTGCCCCAAACGCCCTCCTCTCGGAAGTCGCACCCCTCCATGGACGTTGTCTTTCACACCCTGAGGCCTCTGGGAAGCTGTGTGAGGGGGAGGGCGAAGGAAGAGGGAAGGACCAGGGCGGGCATGTCCCGGGATCCTTCCAGAGGGCAGCTGATGTGTGAAGGACCAGCAGTGAGTGAGGATGGCGTGGAACCAAGCCTTGGCCCTCCCTGAAGGTCAGGGGAAGGACATTCCATTCTATCGGACCAGCCACGGGGAGAGAGAGCGAGCTTCTGAAGAGGGATGGGAGGCAATCAGAGGCATGCATTAAGAAGATTAACTTGGCAGTCACTTATGGAAAAGATTATATGGAAAATGGATTAATAAGAAGGAGACCAGTTAGGACATATTCACAAAAGGCTGCATAATTAGCAGGGAAGGTTTGAATTCAGTTGGTAGCTGTGGAAACAGAAAATAAGAAATGGGGGAAATGTTTTAGAAGTAGAATTTATATTACTTGTTTGAAAGTAACAGAATTATCTTAATTGTGCCCTTCAGATTCCATTTAATTCTAGCGTGACCCTCATTAGAGCTTGAGTATTTTTATTTCCATAGTCACACC
Source organism: Lasiurus borealis (assembly GCA_004026805.1). Classification (NCBI taxonomy): domain Eukaryota; kingdom Metazoa; phylum Chordata; class Mammalia; order Chiroptera; family Vespertilionidae; genus Lasiurus; species Lasiurus borealis. The sequence goes on along the minus strand of PVJN01026666.1, from coordinate 15,263 downwards.
TTATTGACTTGTTTCACTTTCTACTTATGCTTAGAGACTTGGGTTCAATATTTAACTTTCATTTCTTTTGTGAACTATGTATTCCTCACCCTCCTGCTTTCGCCTTTCTGTTCAGCAGACAGGACATCATTTCTGCGGGGTTACCCCTGGATTTTTCATCTTCCTAGACTAATGTTCCTATTTGACCGTGACCTTCATCTATTTGTCTTCCTCTAGGATTATTTATTAGGTGCCTTTTATTGTGCTTTCACTGGCTTTCTCCCCACCTGCTTCCTTCCTCTGTGGCTGGAAATGAATTCCTGTCACCCGGGTTGACACCTGCTCCCACCTTTAACGGTGATTCCACTTCTCTGTTCTGATCGCTGCTGAAGAGTCGCTGACTTGCCACTTCCTTTTCACATGCACAGCGGTGATGACAGTCCCTCTGGCATCCCTGCTTGCCACTGTCTGTCGCATCCTCTCTCACCAGCAGACCGCACCAGATCAGGGCTTCTGTTGACACTGTATGGCTGCTGAGGTCAGTGTCGCCAGGTGGAGCCAGCTGGCTCTCCCCCTTGGCAGCGTTCCCTCGATGGATTCACCCATTCCCATGGGCCGATCAATGTCCAAAGTCAACTGCGGAGGCTCAGACCCATTGTTTCGTCTAGAAGCTCAGAGATGGACCCTTGGGAACCAAGGGGACAAAGACCGACGTATAAATAATCATTTCAGCGTAGTGATGGGTTCCACCAGAAACCCAGCAGTCACTGGGTCAGAGTGGCCCGGATGTTCTCTGTCTCCACGGGAAGTCTGCAACACTCTTTTTTACTCTAAGAAAAGCTCTATCCAATCCCAACAGCCAACACTGCAATTCCTTTTTAATTCCGTCCACTGCTAACCAGTCTCAGGGATGCTACTATTTTCTTTCTTTATTCCATGAGATTGCAGCCTATCCATGTGGCCTGGGGTCTATTCTGTCACTTGGCCCAGGTTTTTAACTTCACTGCACACAACATTAACTATATAAGGTTACAAAGAAAATCAATTACATTGAAATGACAACTATTGGAACATTTTTTAAATTGCAGTACAGTAATATGTGTGCATCCTTGTTAATTACAAAATCTAGCCCTGGATCTAATAACTACCATAACTTCCAAGTAGCGATGAGGATAAAGAATATATTCATCAATAAGATGTATATGAAAATACCTCTGATTTCTATTGGTGGCAACTGTTAATAATTACATTTGCAATTTAAGGAAATGCTAACTTTCCATCAGAAACTTATATAAATAAGATTGCAATGCTTTCCAGCCAATATCACACGTTTTCTGAATTTTACTCAGAGACACCAACAGTTCATGGATCCCAGGTTAATAAGTACATGTGTGCATACAGACTCAGAGATCTGCAATAGCTACAGAAGGACAGACACAGCTAACCTTTACCCTACTGACTAACAACACTAGCTTTCTAAGCAGTCTAAAGCCTGTGGATTTTCCTCCTCCAGAGTATACCTTTCATTCTGTCCCTCCATCGCTCAGAACTCTCACTAATTCCTTTACAGAGACGTCTTAATAAAAAGGACTTCGAAGGCCACGAATTCCTATCTCAAACCCATTATGAACCCCACCCCCTAGTACACCGCACTGATGGCCAGCGAGCTTTCACATGGACACCCTCGTGGCAAGGGGTTTCCCCACCTCCTGAAGCAGGGGACTCCAGGAGTCACAGCCATAAGTTACCTGAAAGATTTAGGTCCTTCTTATAGAAAACTCTCGTCTCTCAGGAGAGCATTCAGGAGCCGATACCATCTGACTCCACGCAGAGTTTCGGCTCCTCTTCCTGAGCTCCCATAACCCACGCAGGAGACACTGCTCTCGCGGGCCATGCTCTCACCCTTTCACCTTTGCTCACTCTGGTTCTCACACGTTGTCACACCAGATTACCCTGCCTGAGGGCTCAGTGCCCAGCGCAGCTCCTCATCCTTCTCTGAAGAGGTGCCAGGGACCCAGTGACATCAACAGGAGCAACAACAAACCTAACCAAATGGTTTTCTAGGCCTCGGGTGAGATGGCTGAAATTCACAGGCCGTGTAACAATGGGTATGCAGTGGTACCTCGAGATACGAGGAAACTATGAGATACGAGTTTAATTCGTTCCGTAACCTTGAGGCGTGGGAAACTATGAGACCGCTCGAGTCGCGGTGAACTGGTGGGTCGTGTGCAGCCAGCCGATCCGCGCGATGACTCCTATCTTAACTGTTGCTCGTATTTCAAAGCAAAAATCGCTCGCTCGACGGCTCGTATCTCAAAAATCTCGTGTTAGGGCACTCGTATCTCGAGGTACCACTGCATAAGATATGTAGGGTGGTCCCGTCTGCCCCTGCAGTTGCCAGGTAGGGCTTGGGAAAGCTGGATCCCTGGGCTCATCACCTCCATATTGAGCACCTCTTCTATTTCTCCTGATACTACTGTATATCTCATCCTCCTTGTGTGTGGGGGGAGAGGAGAGCAAAGCATTCTGGACCCCTCCATGGCCCAGCTCCCATCAGAACCCAGGCTCTACGATGCCTCTGACCCCTGCTAACCTGCTTCAGTGCTCGATTCCTCTCTCCTAGTCTGTCCAACATCACCGTCTACCGGGCCAGGCCCTGTCCCTGCTTATCCTTCACAGCATGGCCACCCAAGTGGCCTGCCACCTCAGACCCGCTGCCACTCACGCTGCCTGCGGGCTGCAGGGGACAGAGGGAAACCCAAAGCAAACCCGCCAACTGGACAAAAGAGCCTCCATTTTCTCTTCCGTTTGTGTTTCTCCCCTCACGGGTGGCGGTGGGTGAGCTTTGTGCAACTCTAGAAGCCAAAACTCTAAACTAACTTCATCTAACGACCAGTTCTAGACAAAAAGCCTTCATCTGAGATGACGGAGACGGATATAAATTCAGACCAATGAAGAGATAGAGTGGATAGAGAGTTGGCCTTCAGACCAAAGGGTTTCAGGTTTGATTCCGGTCAAGGGCATGTACCTCAGTTGCAGACTGCTCGCCGGCCTGGGCCCTGATCAGGGCATGTGCAAGAGGCAACCAATCCATGTGTTTATCTCACATGGATGTTTCTGTCTTTCCCTCATCGGAGCTGCTGATGATAGAAGTAGGCACACTGAAGTCCCCCAGGCAGAGACAGGTGGGCTATGAAGCTGAGGGGGGCTGGGGTGTCTGCTCCTGATTGCGAAGTTCCCAAATTCGGCAGCGGCAGGCAGAGTAAACGCTGTGCAGGTTCTTACAGGAGGCGGGTCCCAACTATTGCTCCCAGCCTGGTTGGCCGCTAAGATTTAACCTTGAAACTAAAATGACAATGAGCGAAAAATACAATACAATCTAATTAACGTACCGTATTTTCCGGCGTATAAGATGACTGGGCGTATAAGACAACCCTCAACTTTTCCAATTAAAATAGAGAGTTTGGGATATACTTGCCCTGTAAGATGACACCTGGGGTTTAAGATGACCCCCGACTTTTGAGAAGATTTTCCTGGGTTAAAAAGTCGTCTTACACGCCGGAAAACACGGTATTCTAGATAATGTTTGACTTCACTTGGATGGTTGTCCAAATAACAAATGAAAGAAGGGGAGACAAGAGAAATAGCATTTTAGTGTTGATTCCACAATCCCTGCAGTAAAGACGCGCTAGCTGAAGCCGACCCAAGCTCTCCAAACTCCAGAAAAGCGTTCTCCATGGTGAAGTGAAAATTCAGAACGTTAGCCAAATCCCTTTGCTCTCATTGCTTGCTTACTCAGCAATCACAGGACTATCCATTAAATTGGCATTATAGTTTTAAAGTGAGTCTTTTCTGATTTGCTTACTATTAATTAAACCCCTAGAACTTATTCACGCTGAGGGGGAGCTGACAAAATTAAATTCTCTCACCTGCAAAGGTCTAAGCCCCCAAATTCTGTCACTCCCCCCAACCCTCTTGGGACCAGTTCAAGCACCTGAGCAGCCAACTCTCCACTCTGGCTAATCAGCTCCCTCAGAGTCACACAGAGGGCATTTCAAGGTGAACAGATCCCTGGTCAGCGGTCACATGTACCCTCAGAACATAAATGAAGGGGGAAAAGTGTATCTATGATATTTTAAAATGTTAATAAAAAAGCCTATCCATTATAAGGGCAAGGGCAGAAGAAGTTTAAACTAGGAACAGGTCTGAATTATTCAATAACCACTGCATAGTCTGTAAAAGGAGGATCCTCATCATCAAATTAGTCTATTTTACTTCAATTGATCTTCTAGGTTATAGTCAAAATGCAGAGAAAACTGCACGTGGCTAAGGACATATCTTTAGTGTGTAAATGTCTCCCTGAGCCTCCTCTGTTCTCTGGCGCTGGATTCTTACTGTTGCTGATATTCACTCCAGAACAGTCTCTACTGCAACCACTGAGGACTCAAGGAATGTCGTGACTCTTGACCTTGACCGGTGGATCCTGTGTAGCATCCACCAACTCAAACACAAGAGCGGCAGGCAGACCCATCATCTCTGGGAGTCTTCGGTACCCACAAACCCGTCCTCACAGCTCCTCTCGGCAGGCAATGCTGGGCTCTCCTTGCACCTGTGATTGCATTTGCTCCGTCCGAACCTTCCTTTGACCAAGAACACATGCCCACTCTCCCCTTTTTCCTGCCTCCTCTCTCAGCCTTCCCTTCTCTCCTCCAACAGCCAGCTTCTCTCCTGCCTCTCTTACCTTCACTTCAAACTGTACATTGGATCCTTAGGTCTTGGCCAATCTTTTCCTTTATTTATTTATCTATCTATCTACTTATTTATTTTTAATTCTCACCCAAGGATATTTTTCCATTGATTTTTAGAGAGAGTGGAAGAGAGAGATAAAGACAGAGAGAAACATCAATGTGAGATAAACACATCGATTGGTTGCTCTTGCACATGCCCTGACCAGGGCCCAGGCCAGCGAGCAGTCTGCGACCGAGGTACATGCCCTTGACTGCCATCAAACCCGGGACCCTTTGGGCTGAAGGCCGACACTCCATCCACTGAGCAAAACTGTCCAGGGCTCCTCTTCTTTTTACGTTAAAAATAATACCTAAGTTTACCAATGATTCTACCATCAGATCTGGGAAGCCACTGTACTCTGAATTGCCATTTGTACTCTGAATTCCCTCTGCTTCTTCTCTTGTTCAAATTCAATTTTATTCATGATTTCCAGATCAATGACAGTTTGGAGGGCAAGCAAATCAAAGCAGCTGAGGGCATGAGTCTTGAAGTCAATCACAGAATCAACTATTACCCGGTACCAACAGGCTGGTGGGGTGAGGTGGGACTAACAGGAGGAGAGGCGAAAGTTCCCATGTTTAGGTTAAAAGCCATGAATGATGAATAACCACAATGAGATACCACCTCACACTTGGCAACTGTGGAGAAGAAATAAGTGTTGGCGAGGATGTGGGGGAAAGGGAGCCCTCATGCACGGTTGGTGGGAATGGAAATTGGTGCAACCACTGTGAAAAATAGAATGAAGATTTTTCTCAAAAAATTAAAAATAAAACTTCCATGTGATTCAGCACCCCCACTTCTGGGTATTTACTCACAGGAAATTAGAACCAGATACTGAAGATACCTGCATTCCCATGCTCACCGCAGCCTTATTCACAGTAGCCAAGATATGGGGAAGGAGCATCTTACATATCCATCAACAAATGAATGGGTAACTAAGAGGTGATTTATATGATTTATATGTATTCATGTAACACATTATATACATATGTAGGAAGAGGAATATTATGCAGCCATAAGAAAGAAGAAATTCCTGCCATGTGTGCCAACATGGACGGACCTTGAGGGCATTGTGCTAAGAGAAAAACGACACTGCATGGTATCACTTACATGTGGAATCTTTAAAAGAAAAGAAAATTTCATAAAAACCGAAATTTGAAAAGTGGTTGTCAGGCACTGGGGAGTGGGGGGAACAGGGAGAAGGTGATAAATAAGAACAAACCCTCAGCAATAAGAGGAATAAATTCTGAGGACCTCATGTCAGACATGACTAGTAGACAACACTGTTATTCACTGAAGTGTGCTAAGAGAGCGGGACTTAAACCTTCTCTCACACACAGAGATCATTAAGACAGCTGCTGGATGTGTTAGCTAACTAGATGATGGGAATCCTTTCTCAATGTATGCATGTATCAAATCTTACTGTGCTAACTGTCCATTATACCTCAAGGAAGCTAAAAATATAATATTCATAAATGGCAAAAGCACAGGATGATGGGTAACATGGTGACTTTATATCATTGGGACTGAGGGACATCCGGCCAATCCCATCTGGAGAAAGTGTCCCGTCTGAACAACCAATGGCAGACAAATATTGACCAATGAGCATATCTGAGGCAGAAGTTCTGGGTGGTAAGTATCCCATGAACTGTGTCTGAAGAGGAAAACTTTAAAGGCCATATGATTTCACTTGTATGTGGATCTAAAAATAAATAAGTAAACAAAACAAAATAGAAACAGACACATACAGGGAATACGATGATGGCTGCTCTCGTCTTCTGCACATTTCCATACACCTGACACCTTCCTGTCCCCACCACCATCCCCTTCCTTCCTGGTCTCTGATGGAGTTTATTCCGATGTGGCTCTGTCGGCTAGAGGAATGTTCCTGAACTCTCAGTGCACCAACCCGGACCCACCCTTACCATGTGTTTGTCCAAAAATGTTGTCTATCTCCTCTATGTCTTCTCCTATTTGCCTCTGGAAGGTAAGAACCTGCCTTTTCAAAAATATTTTTATTGCTTTCAGAGAAGGAGAGGGAGAGAGAGATAGAAACATCAGTGATGAGAGGGAATCATGGATCAGCTGCCTCTTGCACGCCCCCCACTGGGGATGGAGCCTGCAACCCGGGCAGATGCCCTGACCGAATCGAACCGTGACCTCCTGGTTCCTAAGACCACACTCAACCACTGAGCCATGCCGGCCGGGCCCAAACCTGTCTTAACCCATGGACAAAGCCACATGTGTGTATGCAGATGCAAATACATGCACACAAGAGACGGTACTTGACGGGGGCACCATACAGTCTGCCACTTCTGGGCCTTTTCGCTTGGCCGCGAGGAAGAGAGCCTGACAGCTGAGGCTTCCGCTTCTCACGGTCCCTGTCCTTCCTGAGGGACTTTGCTCTCTGGCAGGAGCCGACTGGGTAGCGGGTTTCTCACGTGCGGTGCAGGAGACGCAGGAAAAGAGAGCGTGGTCTCTGCGGTGCGGGCCTCGGTGCCAGTGTGCAGCGTGGCATTATTCTCGGGGCTGGCACGAGCCTTGTCTGGGAAGAACAACGAGACGGTGGGGAAATTGCTGACTAAAAAACTTCCAAATAACTGAACTTGGCTAAAACACAGACTTTTCCCAATGTAAGCGCTGCCGAGGACGTGTTCTCGCTGGCTCGTGGGCAGATCCCAATGCTGCGATGTTTTCTAACCACCATAGCGAAGCCCGGGCAGCCAATGTCAACCGCTGTGAGAGTATTATTACAACCTGCATCTTTCATCTAAAATCCGGGATAAAACGTGCAGAACATGGAAAACATGCCCAGAAACAGGGAAAGAAGGGAAAAAATCCCAAGAATGTCACTCACTCCGCCAAGGAGGGAGCAGAAAGTGTGTGTTTTTCTGGCTGTTTTGGGGGGCGCCCCGTGGTCAGATGAGCCGCTAAGAACATTTCGGAGTGAGGTTCCGCCGCGCTAATCTCTGCAGACAAGGTTCATATTTGAGCGGGTTACTGATTCTCCCTTTGTTGACACAGTCAACAACCAGAGTCAGCAGTCTTGGGGTCAGGTGGGCAGGGACCGGGCCTGGCGGGGGGGAGCGGGGATAAAAGCCCCAGGCTGGCAGCGCAGGGCACAGAGGAGAGGCCGTGGTTCCTGCCAGGATGGCTGCCCTCCGACTCCTGCTCCTCTGCCTGGCGGGACTGGTGCTTGCGGCGGAGGCCGGGCCTGCGGTGAGTGTCCGAGTCCCTTGCGTGCATTCCCCCGGTGCCCCATCCGGCTTTTGTTCCCAGGACCAGGGCATCGGGATCTATTTTTATTTTTTTATTTTTTTAAATATATTTTTATTGATTTTTTACAGAGAAGAAGGGAGAGGGATAGAGAGCTAGAAACATCAATGAGCAAGAAATCAGCTGCCTCCTGCACACCCCGCACTGGGGATGTGCCCACAACCAAGGTCCATGCCCTTGACCGGAATCGAACCTGGGACTTTTCAGTCCGTAGGCCAACGCTCCATCCACTGAGCCAAACCAGTTTTAGTCCGGAATCTATTTTTAAACATTATTGATTCCAACTTCAAAAAGAATGAACTGGGTCTTGGGTTCTTGGCGCGCTGCTCTACAGGTCTGTGAACTGGGGTGGCCAGACCGGTGCCTCAGTTTCCCCCGGTAGACGGTAGAAAGAGACAGGGTACTCATGAAGCTGTTAACATGGAATTTTCAGAAACACGTCCTCTTATAAAGTGTTTTCCCTTTGGCTAATCTGAGTGCAGTATTTACTGGTTGATCTGGGAGAGGCTTGGAGACAGTGCTGTAGTCAGCTGTGCGGTTTTAAGTGCTGCAAAAGAATGAGCTACCGTCATCCAATCAAGAGGTGGCCGGCCACGAACCGGCAACTGGCGAGAGGCAGTTCCTGCAGCAGCAACCGGCTAAGATGCTCTCAGGGAAACGACATGGCTGATGGCCCATGCCATCTTTTCAGTAATTCCCCTCAAATGATGAAGCTTGACAAAGCACCTGTGCACAGAGGCCTGCATGCGCCCCTAAAATGCATTATGCACGACCCGTGTCTGGCAGCAGACACCATCCTTGCTTTGGAAACAATCCCATCCGTGTGACACGGGGCAGCTCACTCACACACGTGTGCTGCACCGCCCGTCTCCCTGACTCCTAGCATGAGGGCGAGGGGATAGACCCTCTCCCTCCTGCCGATTCTGCTGACTCCTCACTTGTCCCCTCCATCCAGGGCACTGGTGAGTCCAAGTGTCCCCTGATGGTCAAGGTCCTGGATGCCGTCCGAGGCAGCCCCGCTGTCAACGTGGCCGTGAAGGTGTTCAAGAAGGCTGCCGACGGGGGCTGGGAGCCCTTCGCCGAGGGGTAAGCTGCCCGGACGCCCGGATGGGGGCCTCTGGTTCATCTTCCCCTCCGCCCGCCACGTGCTGGAGGGGGGCTCACCTCATTCGCCTAAGAATCCACAAAGAGGTCGCCAATCCGGGCAGAGGTCCAGGGGTCCTGAGAAGGAGGCGTAGCTGGGGGTGAGCAGGAGTCTGAGCAGCACTTTGGGCTGACGATAGGGGGGCGCCCACCACCTGCTCCACCCAGCAGTGGGTCACCCCCTTAGGGTCACAGATCACTTTAAGAAGATGATGAAAACTAGGGACTCCGGGCCAGGAACACACACACACACACACACACACACACACACATACACGTGCAAAAGTGCACATGGAACTTCAGAGGTTTCCTTGGTGATGGGACATAACTCCAGCTGAGTCCTTGTCCTGGAAGAGCAGGGAAGACATGCCATTCGTGTTTATTAGTGAACAAAGGAGCTGAGGCCAGGGTGGCCAGGCCTTACTGGGTCACCCGGAACCCCGGGCCTTTGCTAGCAAAGCTTGTGCAGCGCCTGTTCCTCAAGTTGGGGTGGGGGGAGGGGCTGGCCTGCTCAAAGGGGCCAGGAGAGAGAGATGCACCACGCAAGCCCAGCCACAGGCCAGCGGCAAAATGACCTTCATCCACTGCTTCACAATCGTTAGGGAGTTTTGCCACCTCCGCTGGCCAGCCTTTTTTTTTTTTTAAGTGCATATTCGGGAACTTACATCAACTAATTGAAAGAAAGAACCCTCCAGAGAAAGTAATCCTGCTAAGTGTTTGTCTCCAGAGAGGCAGGTTTCTGTGGGCTTTAACTGAATCCAAGGACCACAGGGTGCGTCTCCACCCATCACTGGCAAGGCATCTCCTTTGGTGTGGTTCCAACTGAGTGTTTATTTCTTAATTCATTTACGTTTCTAAAAGCTGCCAAGCACGATGTGGAAAGCAGTTAAGAGAGCATGCTAAGCAAGAGATAGAATGGATACTCAGATGTCCGTGTGAATCTTTTTGCTTATGACAAGACAGAAAAAAAGGGATATTGAAAGATTTACTTCCTAGAGAAAAAGAACGGTGGGAGGGCAAAGATCACAGGCAATAAAGATACCTCCCAATTTACCTGTCTTAGTTTTTGCAGAATGATGGACAGCTATTTCAACAACAGCTATTGAACTGGAACTTGCATGGAAATAGAAGTTGCCCAATTTTTTAAAAAGTTAAAAGGAGTTGCCTAGGATTTGTTACCGGCCAAGAGTTACCCAAGAGGTTAAATATATCAATGATGGAAGAGTCAGATACAGGCTTCTCCTTGTATTTTGGGGTTCAACTATGTGTACAAATGATACCCCCTCTAAAGACTCTCACATCACAAGTGAGACCCTGGTGTCATGGGGAATGGGAGTCAGAGTAACTTAGGGTCACATCCAGAGACTGTCACGAAGCTTTACCCCAACACCAACCCTGAAGGGTGGCGACGCTTTTTCCGGTGAAACATTATACTTCTATGTTCTCCTAAGAAGAAAACACTATGATGAGCTTTTAGAAACATTCCTGACAAATTTCCTGTCTGTGAATTTCAGACAGAATTTCCTCTATCCTGCCCCGTTCAGAAAATAGATATTCACATATACAGACTGCCCCTGTGTGTGTGAGTGAATGGGTGTGAGTGTGTATATGAGTGTGAGTGTGTGAGTGTGAGAGTGTATGAGTGTGTGTATGTGTGTGTGACTGTGTGTGTGAGTGTATGAGTGTGTGTGTGTGTGTGTATGAGTGTGTGTGTGAGTGTATGAGTGAGTGCGTGTGTGTGAGTGTATGAGTGTGTGTGTGTGTGTGTGTGTGTGTGTATGAATGTGTGTGAATGTGAGAGTGTATGAGTGTGAGTGTTGTGTGTGTGTGGTGTCACCTTTCCCTTAAAGCCTAACTTAGCCCGGACCTGCGCCCCTTTCAGGAAGACCAGCGAGTTTGGCGAGCTGCACGGGCTCACCACGGCGGAGAGGTTCGTGGAGGGCGTCTACAAGGTGGAGCTGGACACCAAGGCCTACTGGAAGGAGCTGGGCATCTCGCCGTTCCACGAGTACGCGGAGGTGAGTGTCTCCGCGGTCGAGGCCCCTGGAAATGCAGACCTTAGACATGCCATTGACATTCCCAGGTTCCCCTTCTCATTTCTACAGTCAGAAACCCACAGGCCCAAAAAGCGAACTTCCTCACTGAGTTAGGTGAAAACTCACTTAGTGACGTGGCCTGAGCTTACGCAGTGCTCTTTATAGCCGTCATGCATTCTACCAAACATGAATACTCGTGTGTTGGCTGAAGACATGTTAGTATGTTGAATGACTAGGCAGGCCTCCAGGCCACTTAGGCTGTTATGTAACAAAAGATCGATGTATTATTTTACTTCTCTAACATCTGGAACATTCTTCATTCCAAACCACATCTGGAACTCAGGGGTTTGAATAAGTATTTTGGGGCAATGCACATAGAGACGATGCATTCAAAATAATAATGGCAACACAATAGAAAACATTAATCACGCATCTCTCACAGGCCAGACACTGCTATCGTTTCTGTATTTAACCTCTTTAACCTTCATAAACCACCCCCTGGAGTCAGTCCCATTTTTATGCCCATTGTACAGATGAAGAAAGCAAGGCTCAGGGAGGTTAATTAACTGTCAAAGGTCACAGGACTGGTGAGGGGAGGAACAGTGATATTTAGCAACAGGGCCCACGCTGAATGTAGACTCAGCTGTGCCTCGCTTTCTTCCTATAGCAGACAAGCTAATGATAATAATAAGAAGAATGCCACTTTTGTAACCCCTGGTGCACACTGTATTCCTCTATGACAGTGGTTCTCAATCTTCCTAAGGCCGCGAGCCTTTAATACAGTTCCTCATGTTGTGGTGACCCCCAACCATACTTCATAACTGTAATTTTGCTATTGTTACGAATTATAATGTAAATACCTGTGTTTTCCGATGGTCGTAGGCGACCCCTGTGAAAGTGTCATTCGACCCCCAAAGGGGTCGCGACCCACAGGTTGAGAACCACTGCTCTATGAGGTACCAGGAATCTCACAGTTACACATGGGCCTCTCTGTCTGCCTCGCCCTCGTCTGTAATTGCTTAAGTCGTTTAAAACAGATGGCGGCCGGGGAAACAGAATCCACACGTGGTGATCAGAGTTCAAGATCAACTCATGCGCCACAATTAGCTCGGCATGAAAGGGAACCATTCTCTCTGGCTTAGTCACGGGTGAGACTTTCCAAAGACACACAAAGGCAGCGTCGCCAGGGAAACCAGGGCCCACAAGTGAGGCAGAGAACCCCCTCTGCCGAGAAGCCTGTCTCTGGCTACTTCCCGGCCAGGCCGAGAGCCCCCGGGACGGGTCGCTGTCGGGTGCAGGTTTCTATGGTGCCACCACAGACACGTGTCCCTAGTCTCCGGCCCTTCCCTGGAGCACCGGACCCGCCTCCCTGCAACCCCTGTCCGCCCCAGATCTCAGCCTGACGGTGCCATGGTTCCGCGCTACTCAGGACGCTGCTTCTAGTCATGAGACCACGCTTCACCCTTTTAGTCTTCATTCAACAAACACGTAGGAATAAAACCCTATCAGCGGTTCTCAACCTGCGGGTCGTGACCTGTTTTCTGATGGTCTCAGGCTCTACAGCAGTGACCCACAGGTTGAGAAGCACTAGCAGGGTCGCCTAAGACCATCAGAAAACACAGATATTTACATGACGATTCACCACCACACGAGGAGCTGTATTAAATGGTCACGGCCTTAGAAAGGTGGAGAACTGCTGCCTGTGTGCTGAGCACTCCACTAGGTGCTGGAGATGCAAATGAAAAAACCCATCTCTGCCCTTGGGATGCGTTAGGCAGGGCCATGAGCCACTTGGATCCTGAATGGATTTGGGGAGGAAGAGAGAGAGAGAGAGAGAGAGAGAGAGAGGTGTCATGCATGAGCCCAGCTTGGGTGGGCCCGGCCCGGAGTTCCTTTCCCATCAGCCCTTTCTGATAGGTCCCAGACACCGCTGTCCTCCTGCACCATCACCTCTCCTGGGCCAAGCCCGGGGGCCTTCTCACACAGGGGAAGCTGGGCATTTCCTTCGGAGCCCTCTGTCCTCCTGATTTCATGGGATTCTGAGCACACACTGTGCCCTTTATAATGTTTACAAACAATTAAATGGGAACGGAGGCCACAGCCACTCTGAGAGAGAAGATGTCTCCCTACCTGAGATGGGGGTAGGGAGACAAGGATGTGGGCCAGAAGGAATAAATGGGGGAAAAGAAGAGGAACATCTGTAATCCTTTCAACAGTAAAGGGTTTTTTTTAAATAAAAAATAAAAGTTGATGTACAAACAGCCCCATCCTCCAACAACAACAACAAAAAGAGAAGTTTTTCTATTTTTTTCCAGAAACCTGGCCTTCAGGGGCTGCCCTTCCTCCTCCAGGGAGAGACTTAAGTGACCCTCACCCCTCTTCCCTGATGCTGTTTGGGTTTGGACGGGATATTCCATGGGATCCTTCGTTCTCCTGCCCCCAGCAACCCGCGCTCTCCCTCCGCATGGGGACAGGCGCCCTGTGCCAGGGGTGCCCGCTCTCTCCGGGCCCGGGCACGGGATGCATTACATGAAACACTGTCCCATACAAAGTCCCCCCTCCGAGCCCCAACGCCCGAGCAGGTGCGCCCGCCGCAGGGGACGGCCTGACGGGCCACCTGCCCGGTAGTGAGCCTCAGAGGCCAGCGCGGCCTCCCCGCGGAGGTGTGAGGGCCTGCGGTGCAGGGGAGCCCGTGCGGCTTGTACCCCCCGTGCTGGTGCCTCACGGGGACACACTGGGTCCCGGGAGCCACGGGAGGGAGGGAGGGAGGGAGGAAGGGAGCCGGGCTGCACCGGTGCCCTGACTTCCGGTCCCGGTCCGTCCCGCTGCCCTGCGAGCGGCTCCCCATGCGGGGCCGGGCGCTTACCTGTGAGCGGAGCGGCCCGGGTCTCCCAGCCTGCAGGGGGGCGGCCGCCCTGAGGCCCGGGGCCGGGGAGCGCGTTTCTGCCTTCTCTGCCCTCGTCTTCCTTCCCAAACCCCCACAGGGAGAGCCGCTGGGCATGCTGGGACTGTCACTGGGCGCTCTGAGACGGCCGCTAGGCACTCTGGGATTGTCACTAGGCATTCTGGGACAGCCGCTAAGCACTCTGGGATTGTCACTAGGCATTCTGAGACAGCCGCTAAGCACTCTGGGATTGTCACTAGGCATTCTGAGACAGCCGCTAAGCACTCTGGGATTGTCACTAGGCATTCTGAGACAGCCGCTAAGCACTCTGGGATTGTCACTAGGCATTCTGGGACAGCTGCTCTGCATTCTAGGACAGCTGTTAGGTGTTCTAGGAGAGCCGCTAGGCATTCTGGGACTGTCACTAGGCACTCTAGGAGAGCCGCTAGGCATTCTGGGACTGTCACTAGGCACTCTAGGAGAGCCGCTAGGCATTCTGGGACTGTCACTAGGCACTCTGAGACAGCCACTGGGCATTCTGGACAGCCGCTAGGCATGCTGGGATTCCCTCCAGCAGGCAGGGCCACGTGACTTCCGGCGCGAGTTTGCATAATGAACAGCGGGTCAGGCGGGAGGCTGAGAAGGCCTCTCCTTGGGGCTGCGGGACTCCAGGTGCGCTCTCTCCTCTCCGCCCGCAGGTGGTGTTCGCGGCCAACGACTCGGGCCCGCGGCGGTACACGATCGCGGCGCTGCTGAGCCCCTACTCGTACTCCACCACCGCGCTGGTGGGCGCCCCCAAGGAGTGAGCCCCCGCCGCCTGGTCCTCGTTCATCGGCGACGCGGGGGCACGGGCAGGGGCAATAAATGTCTCATTGTTAAAGCACGTCCCCCCCTCCGCGATGGTGGTGCTTCCTGTCCTACAAACCGCGGTCCACACTGTGTCCACACCGTGTCCACACCGTGTGTGCCCGAGCAGCCCAGATGCGTCTGGCCGAGCCCTGCGTTTCCACACCCGCATGTCCCCACCCGCGTTTCCACACCCGCGTTTCCACACCTGCATTTCCACACCCGCATTTCCACACCCGCGTTTCCACACCTGCATTTCCATTGCCTGCATTTCCACACCTGCATTTCCACACCTGCATTTCCATTGGCTG
>PVJN01026665.1:10978-28932 GCA_004026805.1 Lasiurus borealis | reverse complement strand
CCCTGGGAGGTGGCTTCGGTGGCTGGTGACAGATTAGATTCTCCTGTAGCCACAGAGCGGGGCCTCCTAAGCCGGCCTCCTCTCTGTTTAAAGCTCTCTGTCCTCACTCCCTCCGCATCCCCACCACGCCAGGCCCACCCAGTTCTCAGGGACCGTTCCAGGCGGGTCTGGGAACAAGGCACCGTGGATGGCGGTTGTGTAAACACTGGGTGATGGCCTTGGCTCACCTTGGAAACCGCCCCTGCCTGGTGCCCACACCTACTCAAGGCCTCCCAGAGCCCCAGGGGTTACAGGGAAGCTTCTCTCGATCCGGCTTTCCAGACAACACTGGGGCTCGGTCAGGGAGCGAGATTTCACTGCCTGGAAGAGAGGCCTTGGTCTAGATCAGTGGTTCTCAACCTTCCTGATGCCACGTCCCTTTAATGCAGTTCCTCATGTTGTGGTGACCCCCGACCATAAACTGTAGCAACAAAAATAATTTTATGGTTGGGGGTCACCACAACATGAGGAACTGCATTAAAGGGACGTGGCATCAGGAAGGTTGAGAACCACTGGTCTAGATGGATTAGGCTGGCCAGATGGTTAATAATCAACCTGACTGTTCCAGTCACACACACACACACCACAGCCGGGCATCACCAGGGATCCCCATGCCTCAAGCCCCCTGGGAAATGGCCTTTAAGAGTCTCAGGGCTCCTGTCCACCTACATAGGCCCTTTAAGTCCGCCTTACAGCCTTCCTGACTTTTCCCACCGGCTCTGAGGTCTGAGCAGGTTGGGCCAGTTTCTAGGGTGCAGCCAGCCTTGGGGGCTCTGCCCTGGGGTGGGATTTGCAGATGAGATTGAACTTTGGCTCCACCTGTGTTGACACTGATTTTCTCCACTCCGTGGTGAGTTCCCTCTGAGCACAGCCTCCCCCCTCTCTTTCTTACACCCCCATTTCCCTGAGCTCTGGGAAGTGCAGGGCACGCTCAGCGGGCTTGGCTGCTTGTCTGGTCCTGGCCCGGGAGCAGCATCCGGCTCAATCAGGTGGGAGCTGGTTAGCCAGGTCGCATTCCACCCTTATCACCAGGGGCCTCCTGGATGCTCCCACTGGTCCTTCTCCAGCCACAAGGACCCTGAGATTCCAGGCGGTTGCTGAGCAACTTGGAAGCTGTGGATCCAAACACCAGGGCTCAGCCAGGAGGCTGAAGTGGGGCTCCCTCATTCCTTCCTTCTCCCCTTCCCTGCACCCCTGAGACTTTTTCTAGCTCTTTCCTTATTTTCTCCCAGGTCCCAGGGAAGCATGATCTTCTCCCCAGAGGCCACCTTCCTGCTGACCCTCCTTCTCCACATCTCCCAGAGCCGAGTCCTTCCCACCCAGGGGAGGCCGCTCTTTCAGCGGGTTGTCCAGCCTTGGGTGGTCAGTTTGGGGGGGCAGGTGGGAGGGGTGGGGTCTCCAGCTCCCGTGTTGCCCTGACCTCAAGCCAGCCAGCACCACCTCTCTCCCTGGGCCTCTGTATCCCAGGAAAACAGGCCATGGTCAGGCCTGCCTTCCTCCCTCTCTCCTAGTGCTGGGTGAGGTCGGATAGAAAGACTTTCGCCTATTGTTTGAGTGCGTGTGTATGTGTACATGTGTTTGTGCCTATGTGTACATGTATGTGTGTACATGTGTGTACATGTGTTTATGCCTATGTGTACATGTGTGTATGTGTGTATGTGTGTGTATGTGTACACGCATATGAACCTGCTGAAGAGCTATGGTCCCAGTTGATGGTTTTACAATCTGAGCCTTCAGCCCTACCTGGTTTGGCTCAGTGGCTAGAGCATTGGCCTGCACACCAAAGGGTCCTGGTTTTGATTTCGGTCAAGGGCACATAGCTTGGTTGCAGGCTCCTCCCTGACCCAGACCCTGGTCAGGGTTCATGTAGGAGGCAACCAATTAATGTTTCTCTCTGTCTTTCCTTCTCTCTTCCATCTCCCTAAAAATCAATGGGAAAATATCCTTGGGTGAGGATTAAAAAAAAATTAAAAATAAAATACAATCCGAGCCTTCCCAGGATGGCCCACTACGGGTTGCACCCTAATCCTGCCCCCTGCTGTAGCACAGTGCACCCCCTCCATTTTAACCCACACTGTGATCTGCCTATTTCCTCGATCCAGGCCCGAGAATTATTCCTGTAGGACTAGTCAGAGCCTCTTTTCCTTTCTCCTTCCTTGCTAAATAAAATCCTACCGCCAGGCCTTCGCTCCTCCCTCTCTTCGTTATTGAGCAAAACTGGTCAGTCTGCGGGGATGGGAGGAACCCGAGGAGTGGGATTGGGGAGATGACCTTTGACAATGGCTGAGACTGACTCCCAGAGAGAAGAGGGAGAGAGGAAGAGCGAGCAGTGGGGGAGAGGAAGAGAGAGAACGCACTCACTTTGGGGAAGATGCCAGAAAGGTTTTGTCGTGTTTTGGTGGAGAGCAGAGAGTTCTGGGTAGAGAGAGGGGTTCTGGGCCGCTAGGGGTATTAGAGAGTTGGAAACCCAAAGAAATGAAGGCAGGATGGAAGGTTCCAGTCTATGGATTACAAATTTGCTTTCAGTATTCTTGGAGAGACGCAGATAATAGTTTTCATTGACTCTATGACAGCATTGATTGTACGTTTCATTTTGATTTCTCGTACAAGTAGGAAAGAAAACACACAGCCAATTAAATCCTAACGCACTGTGTTCTCATCTGTTAGCTGCAGCGTGTCTTCAGGGGCTGCAGCCAGCTCCTCTACAAATGTCTTCAGAATTCCCCCCCACTTAACTGAATATCTAAAAGATGGGTACACAGGCACGTGCCGATCCCTCTCATCCCCTCCCTACACACACACACACACCCCACAGTCTGGACAGCTGGGTGACCAGATGACCCGATTTCAGTCCTCCTGTGTGTGTGTGGGCGCTTGGTGGCCTTGGTGCCGGCAGTGTACCAATGGCTCTGACTATGCCAGGCTCTTGAGGAAAGGAGAGCCGCCGATCTCACACACAAAGAACGTGTTTGTGCAGGCTGAGGCGGCGAGAGGGAGCTTTTACAGCGGTTTGAAGAAAGAAACATGGTAGTAATTAAGAGCACTGGGACAGAGAAGAAAGGAGGTTTTATGGCCGAGCCCCCAAAGACTGCCATCATTTATGGGATGTACAAAGGAATCTGAGCGAGGCAGCTGGAGAGGGAGGAGGAAAGCTGAGAGACACCGAGGGGACCCCAGGAAGGGGGTGGGTCACCAGAACTCAATGGTTGAACTGATCATTTGTAACCCTGAGACATTTTGCTAGTTAAGCGCTCGGTATTCTGAGGACCAACAAGGAGAGGGTGCAGCATGTTACACAGTAAATGTGAAAAGGTCTAGACAGGTGGCATAGCACCTGAGCGAGTGCCATTTTATTTTATTTATTTATTTTTTAAATATTTTATTGATTTTCCACAGAGAGGAAGGGAGAGGGATAGAGAGCTAGAAACATCAAGGAGAGAGAAACATCGATCAGCTGCCTCCCGCATGCCCCCTACTGGGGATGTGCCCGAAACCAAGATACATGCCCTTGACTGGAATCGAACCTGAGACCTTTCAGTCTACTCATTGAGCCAAACCAGTTTCGGCAGCCAGTGTCATTTTAGCACTGCAGTGCCGGTGGAACATACTTCCCAGTGGCTCGTAGGTAGTCGTCATTCTGCATCGCCAGCTTCTAACATCTGGATCCCCTCAGCCCGGCCCCACCCTCACCCCCGAGGGCCCTCTGGGGTCTGATTCCTAAGTCAAGTCTGACCGAGAGGCAAATGCACAACCATAGCCCCTCCACTGTGGACAGGAGACGGGAGTGAAGCCCTCGCCCCCGGAAACACACACATCGTCTGACCAAACCCGGGCCTGGTTGCCGGGCTGCATTCATGTGCTGCCAAACTGGCTCCTGCCCGGAACCTTCTCCTCCTCCGCTTTGATCCGCTTCCCTGCCCGACGCCAGCCTCAGTCTCCAGCAGGAACAGGCCTGGCCCTGCCGCCCGGATATGACTGCCAACTCCTCTCACCCTCCCGGGCTGTGCAATGGGCTGTGTTGGCCTGTGCAGGGAGGGTCGCTTTGCCCGTCTTCCTTGGAGAGAATGGCTCCTTACAGAAGCCCAGTCTCTGATTTGCTAGGAATGATCTGTTCCATCTTTTCAGACAGGTGCTCACCAGATTCAAGCCTGACCGATCAGAGCACCTCAGCCTCCACTTCACAGGGATTTATTCAGGGAGGGGACTAGGACCCAAATAAGACCATCAAAATCTTCCCTGAATTTTTGCCAGAACCATCCAAAAACAAACAAACAAACAAACAAACAAACAAACACCATACACTCTAACTCTAGGGTTGCTAGCTCGAAGTTAGTGTTTCTCCACCTGTGGTCTGTAGGTTCCTGAGAGTCCCCAACAACTTTTCAGGGGATCCCTGAGGTCAACCCTATTTTTATAATAATACTGAGGTTTCACATGCCTTTTCCACTGTGTTGACATCTGCACTGATAAGGCAAAAGCAATGGTAAAAATATTGGCACCTCGGTATGAATCCTTGTTTTCCTCATTGCCACACATTCAAAGGGAGAAAAAACTAGTTTCACTTAAGAAATATCTGGATGAAGCAGTAGAAATTATTGTTAAACCTCAACCTTTGCTTCATGTCTTTATAATACTGTGATGTGATGAAATGGAAAGTACCCATCAAGCGTGTGGTGGCCACGAGAATGTGCTACTCAGATCTCCCACGGGGCATCTGCTGTCCTCTGGTTCAAGCGGCACATTTGTGCCCAGGCCATGCTCCCCTGGTCCACTCCCAGCCGATGGCTGAGCACAGTGGGTGCCCTGCTGCGGATTCATTCTTGGGAGACAGAGACTCCTACACTCGTTGACTTTGGGCTGAGGCCTGCTCATTGATCTGGCTGAAGTTGTATATTTTTTTAAAAAGCTTTATTTAAAAAAATATAAAAAATAGTGACACTCTTTTTAATAAATACTCTCTTTTTTTGGAAAAGAGAATTTTCTCATAGAAACATGTTACGTATGTTAACATGTAATAGATTTATTATTGCTATTCTAAATGAACTAATTATACATTTAAAAAATTCTCCTTTTTATTTCCTGCTGGAGTTACACGTTGATAGCTGGAACGCACACAAACAGAAGTTCTTTGAGGTCCTCAATTCTGAGAAACTGTTGGAGAATTATTGCTTTAGGCTGAGGCAGCCAGCTGCCCTTTTGTCATTATGTGGCAAGAACCTGTTTGAAAAGGAAGCCAAGCGGAACTGCAAAGCAAGAAAGAGCCACAGTTCACATATATACAAATATTTGGAACAAATTTTTAGATGCGTCCGTAGGCAACCCTGAAGAAGGCTTTCCCATTATATGTATTCTTAGCTCCAGCCAGATTGAGGTGGACTTTCATTGGCACCCAAGGGTCCTGACCAATAGCCTCATCAACCTAATGGTCTGGCCCGGACTCTCTGTCCATGGCTCGTGCCTAGACTGAACACTCTCTGGATGACATGGTATTTTTTGTTGATTTTAATTGATACGTGTTTAATTTTTACATGCCTACAACATGTGACATGTCAACGAGTTTCCTATAATTCAACTCACCTTGTATATAGATATATGCATTTTCTTTCAATGTGGGATTATTATAATGTGGATTAGGACCTCTAAATGCTAGAGATCCTTAAAACATCCACCCAATTATCCTCTTCATTCATCACCATTGACGGTATCATGGGCCTGTAGACCACATCATCTGTACCAGGACCACGACCCACCCTGTTTACCCTGCTACCTCCCACCATCCAGTGCAAACTGTAATGTGCGTATGAACCACCTCTGGATCTTTTAAAATCAGCAGATCTGGGTGGTACCTGAGATGGTTCATTTTTAACAAGTTCCCCAGCTGAATTCTGTGCTTCTGGTCCATGCATAGCATCCTGCGTAATGAGGTGCTAAGTCCTTATTTTTCTCAGGTTTGACATTCCCAGTTTGTGCTCTTTCTTAGGAGTCCCCAAAGTCCAGAACATGCAATGAATTGTCTTTTTATTAACCCATGAACTTCTAATTGTGCAAGGTTTGTAACTGTCAAATGGTATGAGCCACTCAGCCTGTGACAAACAGGTTAATAGCCTTCCATCCCCATTTAAAAAACCAAAGGAATATGTACTTAACATAAAAAGTCCCACAGTGCTAAAAGGTTTGGAACAAAAATGGCTGTTCCCTGTGCTCCCCTGCTTACCACCCCCACCCCCTTCCACACACACAGTCTTCAGCCAGCTCCCAGCCACTACCCACTATTTCAGCTTTAGTTCTGATATCTGCCTCGGTGTTTCTAAATAATGTGCATACTGTTAAAAATTTTATTTATTGTTTTTAGACAGGGGAAAGGGGAGAGAGAAAAACATCAATTCATTGTTCTACTTATTTATGCCTTCATTGGTTGCTTCTTGTATGTGTCCTGTACCCACAACCTTGGCATATGGGGACGACATTCTAACCAACTGAGCTACCCAGCCAGGGCGGTGCATTCATTCTTTTTTTTTAAATATGTTTTATTGATTTTTTACAGAGAGGAAGGGAGAGGGATAGAGAGCTAGAAACATCGATGAGAGAGAGACATCAATCAGCCGCCTTCTGCACGCCCCCCACTGGGTACGTGCCCGCAACCAAGATACGTGCCCTTTACTGGAATCGAACCCGGGACCTTTCAGTCCGCAGGCCCATGTTCTATCCACTGAGCAGAACCAGTTTTGGCAGTGCATTCATTCTTGATGAATAAACTTTATAGACACCATCCATTGGCTTCCTGGACTGATAGATGAGTCTTAACTTGCATACATTCCACCTTCCCAACCTCCCTCCTCTCGTTCTAAATCACCATTTGTGTTTTTGTGATTATAGCTAATTAGATATAAATCACTCTCAAGCAAAGTAGCAAACTCTGATCCCATTGCCTCTCTTATACTTTCTTTTCGTTAATAATTAACCTCTTTTTGTTGTTGTTGTTAGTTTCTGTTGACCCTATGGAAAGGTCTTCCCAGTTCTGTAAATAGAATTTTCCACACTCAGATACATCTCTGTTTTCTTTTGTTTTTGTTTTTGCCTGGAGCTTTCCTCTAGGACTCTTTCTCCACTTGAGCCACTTCATCCAGTTCCAGCTGGAACCAGTTGCTCTCTGGACTTGCCACACAGCTGTTGTCCTAGATGCTCACTACCATCATCCCAGATGCCCTTTGAATCTCTTCTGGGTTCATGTGTGCTATTTCCTGGAGCCATATCTTTGGGTTCCTTTGTTTATTTACTTTTGTTTTCAGGAGAGCACGCATTCAAATAACTCCTGAGGATCATGGGAGGAAATACTTTCGAGGCTTTGCAACTCTTATTCTTCTCTCAGAAGTGAGCGGGAATCTGGCCAGGTAGAGATTTCTGGGTTGAAAATCACTTTCATGTGGAACATTGAAAGCATTGCTGCATTGCCTCCTGGTTTCCAGTCTTGCCTTTGAGAACTGCCATGCAATTCCTATAACTGCTCCTTTGGTTGTGATCTGATTCCCCCTCCCTCCTTTCTGCCCTTCTGGAAGCTTTTAGGGTCTTCTTTATAGCTCAAGAATTTTACATATCACTGTACTGTACCTTGGTGAGTGTGTGTGTGTGTGTGTGTGTGTGTGTGTGTGTGTTTGTGTGTGTGTAAGTTAAATTCATTCTGGTTCCTTGTGCCTGGAGACTCACGTGAACATTGTGTTTTGACCTCCTGGCGACCTTCCTGAGGGCCACCTCCACAGCGAGGTCAGTCTTCCTAGCTGCTGAGTGCCGTGTCTGGCCTGTTCTGTGAGGATCCCAGTGGCAAGTTAAGTGACAGCCTGAACCCTGTGCTGCCCACGCTTTGCCCTCAGTTAACAGAGATTAGGTCCAGCGGTCATAAAACTCCCGGCAGGGACCATGGATATGCTGGCCTCGGTGAGTGGTCTCACTAAAGCAGCGTGCAACCTCCAAACCTGCACCCAGTGGTCCTGAGAGCTGTACTCCCCAAACTATGTTCCATGTGGACCCGCGTGCCCTGAGACGCATCTCCCGAAAAGGATGCCATCGTTAAATAAGCGAGGGAAGGCTGCCTTCTCTAGAGCCCGCCTCTTGGAGATGCTCAATGGAATCTGCATACTAAAGGTTATGAGGATTCACAATAAAATAACCCGATTGACTTGATCCAGTCTTTTCCCCAACTACTTTACCATCCAATCATTTCAATTCGAGGAATACTTAGTGATACCCCCTGAAATACTGGACTTTAGAAGATGCCATTCAACAGAACTGTAAACTCCACGAGAGCAGAAACTCTGTCAGCTTCATTTTTGTGCAGGATGGCCAGCGCAGGGCCTAATCCAGTGCCTGACACATACTAGACCCTGGACAAGGATCCGTTGAGTAAAAGAATGAGTCAGCGAATGATGGACCCTTTTGCAAGTGTCTGACATCCTTAATACTTTCTATAGTTGCAAAACACAGTGCATCAGTTATGCTGTTTGGCCAGCATGGCATTCTGTGCTGTGGTCTGTGGTCTTTTTCGAATGACATGTTTTCGAGGATGCAGGGAGATTTTAGGCATTAAAAGCGAGATCCCTCTCTGCACAGGGCTGGGGGAGAACACCTGTTTCCCATTAACCCAGCTACTCCGAGGCCCGCCCCTTCCCCGCCTTCCCCCGGTGGATTGGGCTGGAGAAGAAGCTCAAACCCGCCCTGCCCAGTGGTTTTTATTTCCGTGTGGTTGGCAGTGAGCTGATGCTGGGCCCGTTGGGCAATAACGATGCTCCCGGACCTCTTCTTGGGAAGCTGCCAGGCTCAGCCTACGTGTCCATTTTTTGAGAAGAAAAGGCGCCAGAAAAGGGAGTGAAATGTCCTGGAAATCCGGAGGTTGAGAAAGTAGAGGGTCTGGGGGGCTGTGTTGAGAGAGAGAATGTGACTATCTTCCTCTGTATTACCCTCCAGTGCAGGAGGAATAAATTACCAAAGCCTGCCCCTGCTTATGTTTATACTGCCTGCGGGGGAAGAAAACATTAAAACGATAATATTTTGTGACAGGTGAGCATTATGTGAAACTCAACCCCCATTTACAAAGATGGAATACATAAAATCTCAGCACAGGTCATCAGCATTAATACATGGTCACTTCCCATAGATTTAAATAACCGGGGTCACTGATTTTGAACTCCATTAAGCAAAATGTCTTTCCTCAGAAAATAATGATATTCTTCTCATTAGGAGAACTGCATTATTTTTTTAAAACTGTATACCATTGTTATTCTATTTTGAATTTCATTAATAATAACTTCATAGAAATTGTTTTCCCTTTTGCTTCTTAATACTTGATGAGAGAGAGGGAGAGAGTAAGAGAGAGGGAGCATTGATGAGTTATTCCATTTAGTCATGCGTTCTTTGTCATTGGTTGATTCTTGCATGTGCCCTGACCCTGGAACAGACCCACAGCCTTGGTGTATCGGGACGATAGCCTAACCAACTGAGCCACCTGGCCAGGCTCTTTTGCTTTTCAAGTGCCTATGCAATAGCCTTTGTTTTGCCTCTTACCTGTGGGGCCTAACCTCTTTACAGAAAAGGTTTGCAGACCCCTGCACACGCGGATTATCTGCTATGTTAGAATGCCGTAAGCTGTCACATGTGGCAGGGGAGGCGGGCGTTTAAGGGATTCATCTAGTATTCATTTCATCAGCAGCTTTTTTTAAAAAAATATGTTTTATTGATTTTTTACAGAGAGGAAGGGATAGGGATAGAGAGTTAGAAACACCGATGAGAGAGAGACATCGATCAGCTGCCTTTTGCACGCCCTCCACTGGGGATGTGCCCACAGCCAAGGTACATGCCCTTGACCAGAATCGAACCCAGGATCTTCCAGTCCGAAGGCCGACGCTCTATCCACTGAGCCACACCGGTTTCGGCTCATCAACAGCTTTTTATGGGAGCCTCCTCTGTACGAGGCTCTGCAGGTACAACTGGTGGGTAAACTTGCCAGGGTCCCTGCTCGCCAGGAGTTTCCGATCAGGAGTTAGGGCACTGGAGACTCACCAGCCTCCATGCACTTGTCTGTGGGATGAGGAGTCCAAGCGACACCTGACAGCGTCGGAATTTAAATGTGTCAGCTTGTCAGTGGGTCACCTTGGCCGGGACGCAGCTGCTCAGAGCTGCGCGAAGTTCCGGGAGGGCGGACCGGGAAGGAGGATCAGGTGAGCACCATGAGACCAGCAGCGGAGGAGCCAGGTCCGGGAGAGTCAACCGAGATAGGCTGCCTGTCATATTGGTTCAGGCCAGAGGCCAGAACGCCGGCCAAAACAGCACCTGCAGGTGCAAAACAAGGAAGGGAGCGAGGCTGCCGGCGCTGGGGCTGCTTCACCCTCTCTGCCAGGGCACAGGGATCCTCCTCTCGGGAGGCTGAGCAGTCCTCAGACTTGCCCCTTCCTTTAGATGGGAATTCTCCTTTCTGATGGCTGCGGCCTCCAGGGGACCTCACGGGGGGAGACGGGAGTGCTGCAGGCAGCTGAAGTCCTGGTCGTTGGTCCAGGCAGCGTCTGCGGATGGCCTAGCCCTACACTGCACTCTGTGTTCAGCTCGGCAGGTAGCAAAACCTACATTTGCAAGCTTTATTCAGTGAAAAGCATTTCTGAGAGGCATGTGGGTGCCTCAGTGACCACTCCCCTCACTCTCCTCCACCCCTCAAACCTCCCTTGGAAAGCTGAGGCTCCAGGAACAGGGGCAAAGGTCAGAAGCAGAGCACCTTCACGACTCCCCCACTTTCCCTTCTGCTGTCAGAAATGGCTCCAAGGCTAGTCGCACACTTAATTCTACTTGCCTGATCAGCGCAGGTAGAATCCTGTGAGCTATTCTTTTTTTTTTTCTTTTTCTTTTTTTAAATATATTTTATTGATTTTTCTCAGAGAGGAAGGGAGAGGGATAGAAAGTCAGAAACATTGATGAGAGAGAGACATCAATCAGCCGCCTCCTGCACATCCCACACTGGAGATGTGCCCGTAAGCAAGGTACATGCCCCGGACTGGAATCGAACCTGGGACCTTTCAGTCCGCAGGCCGACGCTCTATCCACTGAGCCACACCGGTCTCGGCGTGTGAGCTATTCTTGCTCAGCCAGGGAGCAGTCTGGCAATGTGAAAAGAACATTGACCGTGTGACCCTATCAGGAGCCCTGGAGCCCTGGTTCTGCCACTCAGTAGCATCTCTGTCATTTGACCTTAGCAAGTGACAACTTCTTACATATGCAGAGAAGGTAGTAATTGTACCTGCTTCAAAGATATGTAAAAAGGAAAGTAAAAGTCCTCTTCCTGACTGATGAAGTCCTCCTCCTTATACATAATTTTTCTCTAGGTTTATACTGACGCAGATAGGAATGTATGTATACATGTGCATATTTTTACAAACCAAAAATCATTGTATATATTGGTCTACAATTTGATTTATTTCTATCCAACAACTTCTCACATACATGACTTCAAGTCCGCTTATGCAAAATGTTGCTCTTTTTAATCAACCGGGTAATGTTCCCTAATGGATACAGGATAATCATGCAACCTACTGGTGGATATTTAGTTTAGTACAAATGTTTTTTTTTATTACAACAAACCTTGCTACAAGTGGACATGCATGTTTATAAACCTCTGTTATTATTTCTTTAGGAGAAAATCCTGAGAGTAAAATTGCTGGATAAAAAGTATATACATTTCAAGTACTGTATACCCATTTGATTCTACCAAATCCCCTTCCTCCCAAAGTTGTGCTGATTTACATTTGCACTCCCGTGGGGAGAGCACTCGTTTCTACAGATCCTTCCAAGCACTGGGCTCTATGAATGTTTAAATTTTTGCTTTTCCCTGACAACAGTGAAGTTGAACATATTTTTATGTTTATTGGCCATTCGCCTTTCTTGCATGAATTATTTGTTTATATTCCTTGCCTATCTCTCTGTTTGGGTTGTTCTTGCTTGTAGGCATGTTTTTGCACATTAAGCATGGGCATCTGTTGGCAGAGAGAAAGGACATTGTGTTTTGAAGCACCTTGGGCTAGGGGTAGGACATCTGGAGCAGGTATTGGGGTGCCAGAGGTCTGTGTTTGACATGCGGGTGTTAATCCTCTGTCATCAAATATTTTATCCGTCTATTCGCTTTCAAACTTTATGCTATCTTTTATAATGTAGAGGTTTTAAATGTTTCACTATTCAAATCTCTGTGTGTGTATGTGTGTGTGTTTCTTCCTGGCTTCTGGGTTTCCTGTCTTGCTTAAGAAGTCTTCTCCATCCTGATGTTACATAACCAATTGACTCTGTGTTCTTGTAATACTTTTATGGCTCCATTTATTTACATTCATATCTTTAGTATTTCAAGAATTCCTATTTGGAGTAGATAAGGAATTCGTGTACCAGCATAGATGATGCGGTTCTGAGGTTTTCTTCTCTCGTCGCTCTGCATGCAGTAAGGGACCCATAATGTTTTCAGTTAAAAAAAAAAAGATGTTTGATGTGATCCTAGCAATGTGCTCATTTATCTGAGCAATTTACAAGTTGTTGATATTTGGTTATTAAAATAAATGTTAATTTGGTTACTCCTGTGTGATGGGATTGCAGATGCTTTTAATTTTTCTCTCTTCTCAACAGTATTTTCTTGTTTGTATGAGTATTACTAGCGCACTGGAATGTATTTAAAAATAAAAGTATTGAGAAGAGTGCTATTAACCCAATACCTCATGCATGACCTACACCCTGGCCTTGAAAGGAAACTAGCCTGTACGCTTCTTGAGGACAGTCCCCTATTTCTTAGGGACTCCACCTTCCCCTGGAGCTAGCATGGCGTCTGGCCAACAGCCCCATGAAGAAGTGAGTGGCTCTATGGGTTAAATTCCCCTTCTAACTCCTCCCACAGAGGGTTTGCTGGGAAAAGGTAACAACGTCAACATGAGTAAAGGCAACACAAATTTATGTTCCAGGCCAACTCATCAACACCCAAGATCATTCCTAAATAATCTTCAAAAATAATTCGAGACCAAGGGATTAGCCCTCGCTATCCCAATGGTGAATTTGGACAGTGTCTTCTACCTTTTCTATAGCTTCTGCATTTCTATTCTCGGATTTGATACCTGGGCCAAATATTGATAGGTATGACTATTAGAGGACAGGTATGACTATTAGAGGACAGGTATGACTGTGCTCACCAAACACTCATGGACTGTAGATGTCTCTTTTGATATCTGTATGTTCAGGATATGGGAGACTTCCGTCTCTAAGCACCAAGCCTTTATTTATTTGAAACATGGGGAAGGAAAGTTTTCTATTTGGAGCTTGCCTTACTACACAGTTGATATGGAGTGCAGCCATTTGCAATTTCCCTGGAAAAGTCCTTATAAGTATCCGTTACTGAGTAGGCTCCTACTCCTGATGGCCACTGGAGCTATGGACATGTATAAGCAAATGGCTGGTGCTGCTTTTCAAGATCTCTTTTCAGGTTTTCCTTTCTCTTTTCTCGCTCCCTTGGTTGCCTATTAATGTTTCTGTCAGTCCGCAGTATGCCTGTCTCTAGCAGGCGTACCTGCTGCTAGTCAATTCTCTGTTGTCTGTGGTAGGCCAGGAAGCCAGAAAACCAAGCGTGTTTTCATTATGTGTCAACTGAGAAAACACACGCTCTGAGAAGAGATGTAAGGAGCTTTTCTCTGAGTAAAAAATGTGAGATACACCAACGGGCAAAGTAATTTCTTTGGGGATTTTCTTCCCGATTTTCACATTGGTGAAAGTGTTAGTCCTACTTTATAGGTAAGGAAAGGGATGCCAGTGAGACAAGGTGCCCGGGTCAAGGTCACATGGTAGCTGAGTGGCAGGATAAGCACTAAAACCTGGGTGTTTTCCCCAGTGGCCTGGGCCTGTTGGGTGTGGCCCTAACCATGCTTTCTTGGATGACCAAGGGGCAGGCACTTGGGTGGAGCCGAACATGCGATTGCCGCTTCTGTGTTTGTCATCAAAAGAGGGGGCCAGCTGCAGAGCCTGGCCTCCCCGGGAGTTTTACCCCAACCCGCCATCTACCTGCATCCCTTCTGCTAACAAAGCAGGCCTCTACGTGGTCAGAAATTAGAGCCGGAGAGCAGCTGTGTTTACTTCCAGAAGGCTCGTTTATCGCTGCCGGGGCCTGGCGGGGATTGTTCAAGCTTATCTCCTCTAGATAGCCATGTGCTGAGGGCTGCACAGTCCTGACCCAGATAGAAATCGGCTGCAGAACACTAGTCCTGAACACACACACACACACACACACACACACACACACACACAAAACCTTCCCTCCTTCTGCAGGGCAACTTAAGGCAAATGCAACTCACTGGCGGTCCTTTCCTCAACAGGCCAACTCCTTCCCAGAAGGCTGTGAACTGAGCCAAGCTGGCAGGTCAGCAAAGGTCTCAGGGCGCGCTGTTGAGCCAGGACCGTTTCCCTGAGCTCGGTATCTGCTTCCTGCCCCAGATGCCTCGTTCTCATGTCTTTCATGCAGGGACACAGCTGGGTCAGAGGGCACATAGGAGAGAGATGGTGAGCGTCAGGTGAGACAACACTCAGGAACAATAAGCAGCTTTTGGCCACTGCAATTTCATGCAAACCCTGCGCTGTTTTATTCAGGGAGCAAAACCCTTATACAAATGGTGGAATCTCAGTCTTTCCTTTTTAGAAATTCCATTCTGATTGCTCCGGGCGATAGAGAACTACAAAAAGGTTCCCGTCTCCACAGCTCTGATCTGGCCACTGCCCTTCCAGAGGCCTTTAAAGTCAACAGCCAGGACCCATAAAATCTAACCCATCATTCACAACCCTTCATGGAATGGCCACAGCTTCATCTCCCTTCCCGCCCAGAATCACCCTGTCTCTGCTCTCCGCATTCTTAGTCGTATTCTCTACCCCTGCCAGTACCCTTATCGCTTCGCACTGCACACCCTACTTCTTTTTATGGGCGTTATCATCCTACCCGTCTAGTCTCGGAGCTCCTTAAGGGCAGGGCCTCTGCTTATCTTTGTACTCTGGGTTCTTGCAACGGCCCGGGCAGTTCTGGGGCGCTCAGTAACACTGGTCTAATTAAACCAGGAACTCTTCCACAAGGCTGAACTCACCTTGTCAGAGACAACGAGACGTCCAATTCCCTGCTGTCCACAGCAGGAAGGACATGGTCACGCCATCCTGCACCGAGAGCATGTCAGACAGAAACCTCAAAGTCATGTGGCCCAATGCTTGCATTTCTGAGACAGGGAGACTGAGCCCCAGGGACCGGGCTAGGAACAGTGGGTGTTATTCATTGGAGCAAAGTTTGGCCAGCAGAAGTCACTTTCCTAACGTCAGACAGGTAGAAGGTGGTCCACCTGGGATTTAAACCTAGGTCTGCTTGACTCCCCAACTCAGTTTCTGTTGTATAAGCTTCCCCCTCCTTACTGTTCCCCCCTCGGCCCCCCGACCTCTCCAGCCTCAGCCTCTGAAAATCCAGCTGTCCTGCCGCCTTCCCAGAAAAGGCTCTGGCTGACCAAGGCCAGGGAAGGATTAGGCGCTGGGCAGGCCATACCTGGCTCCAGGCCCATCTGAGCTCTGTGGCCCGAGAAGCTGTTGATGAACTCTGCCTGTCCCAGGCCTGGCGGCCCAGCTCCCCCAGCTGGGTCTTTTCACAGAAGCCCCGTTGGGCAGGCACTGGAGCAGCACACAGAGCCTTTGTCCAGCGGGCCCGGGGTTTTCCAGGGAGGAGTTTGCCTTGGCCGTGCTGGTGGGGCTGGAGGAAGTAGAGGCCTCCAGCCTCCTGCCCACAGGGCGAGGCTCCAAGAGGGCAAAGCCTGAGGCTCCCAAGAGGGAAGAGGGCAGAGGGGAGGAGAGGGATCCAAGCAGTAACCTGGGCAAGAGATGGCCTGGTGGGTACTCAGGACAGTGGGTTAGGAACTTGCACCAGGTTTTGTGTTGCTAGGCTACAGGGGGCAGTGGAAACAGCTCGGGCTGATGGTCCCTTAGGTTCAAATCCTGCCCCTTACAGACTGTGAGGCTTCCAGCAATTTTTTAAAAAAATATATTTTATTGAGTTTTTACAGAGAAGGGAAAGGGATAGAGAGTCAGAAACATCGATGAGAGAGAGACATCGATCAGCTGCTTCCTGCAACACCCTCTGATGTGCCCGCAACCAAGGTACATGCCCTTGACTGGAATCAAACCTAGGACCCTCCAGTCCACAGGCCCAAGCTTTATCCACTGAGCCAAACCAGTTAGGGCGCTTCCAGCAATTTTAAAAAATCTTTCTGAGGCTCGGTTTCCTCATCTAGTGGGTGAGGAAACAATAGGAGTATCTCGCTGGGGGTGGTGAGGATCAGACATCCTGGAGTGTGCAGGGCACACAGGAGTCACCCAATACCCGGTGGTCTTTAGGCTGTAAATCTGCCCTCAGTTCCCAGATTTAGGAATACAAGGACAGAGCTGCAGAGAATGCTGGTAATGGCGACCGAGGGAAGGAAAGGAAGTCGTTATGAGCAGGCCCTCAACAGAGGAGCTCTGCCCCAGGAACAGTTGGGGGAAGGCAACCTGTTTCCAATTAGGGAGCAGCCAATGGAAGGACTGTGAACTTTAGAACTGTTGATGCAGAGATGTTTTAAATTTAGAAGTGTATGTGTGTGGTATGTGTGTGTGGTGTGGGGGATAGATGGGTGTGGAGCTTACGTGTGTGTGGTGTGGGGTGTGTGTGTGGTGTATATGTGTGTGCGTATGCAGCGTGTGTATATTGTGTACGATGTGATTTCAGTGAGATTTCACCTCATCACTTCAGCCTTGTCTCTCAACTTCATTAGGGCTGTTAAAAAACAAATGTCAACCGAGTCCACTGGAAAACGGGTTTGGTTTTATTCAGGGCTTCATCATCAGTCAGCAAGTAGAAGGGCTGCTCTGAGGGGCTGGATACAATGGAAGGCGTTTGTGGGAAGTGGAATGGGACAAGGAGCTAATAACAAAATAAAAGGATTTTTTTTTTTTTAGAATAAGATGTGTTCTTTTGGGGAGAGGGCAAGGTGAGGGGTTCCATCATAAAGACTGCCTGCCTCTTCTTTCTGTGGGGACGGTTGAGAGGGCCCACTGGACAGATTAGTTTAATGGTTCTTGACCAGAAAACTCCAGGTTGATTGATTATACTCCTAGGAGAGGTTGAAATAACAGTGAGGTCAGGTATTAAATGGAGGTTTGGTATCATGGATGTTCACACAAGTGACACCATTGGAGGCCTGTAGTTTTCTCTTTAACGGTGCTGAATAACAGAAAGGAAACGAACATTTATTATGTAAATGTTTGAGTATATGGGTTTTTTTTTTGCTTAAGGCTCCCACACAAGGAAAAATAAGGCTCAGAGAGGTCCCTTCTCTTCTCTAAATCATCTGGTTACTTTCAGAGGCCAGCTCCAGTCCCCCATCTGCCTGACAGCAGAAGGTCTTGTTGACTTGACTCTTGAAAGGAGAAACCCCCAAATGCAAATAGTGTCCTGTTGTGCTGGCTGATGCGCAGGCAGCATGTGTGTGTGTGTGTGTGTGTGTGTGTGTGTGTGTGGCGTGTCAGCCAAATACCTGTGCTCTGTTCTGGCTCCCAGACCTGCGACTTCCTGTGTGGCACCTCACCACTCTGGTTTTATTTTTGTCAGCTCTTCCTCCCAGCCAGCCCTCCCCCCCTTGGGGAGCAGGCTCTGTGAGAGCACAGACAGCCCAGGGGC
Source organism: Lasiurus borealis (assembly GCA_004026805.1). NCBI lineage: Eukaryota > Metazoa > Chordata > Mammalia > Chiroptera > Vespertilionidae > Lasiurus > Lasiurus borealis. The sequence goes on along the minus strand of PVJN01026665.1, from coordinate 11,162 downwards.
TGTTGGGTCTGGCTCCTGGGCTGAGGCAGAAGTATCAGCCCTGCCTCCGAGGCCCGGGCCAGAGTGTTCCTGAAACAGCTGGAGCGTTATGCTGCACGTCCTGCCTGGGGGTCTGGCACTGCGGGGGTCCCCGGAGAGCTCCAGCTTCCTGCCCTTCCGGAGGCCCCTATACATCGCCACAGTC
>PVJN01026665.1:0-10878 GCA_004026805.1 Lasiurus borealis | reverse complement strand
TCTTTTATTCTTCCCCCAACTGTTATTGACAAGCACCTACTAGGTGCCTCATGCAGGGGTTGGGTATTTTTTTCCTTTCAAGAGCCTGTAGTCCAGTGGGGAGCCAACGTGAAAACAAAAAGCTGAGCCTGGGAGACCAGCATTAGACCAGACAGGCCTATCACAGGCTGCCTTGGGTCAGGGAAAATATCTCATAGGAGGCGTTGTTTTATCCAAATCTGAAGGATCACAGAATTCAACAAGGAAAAATAATATTAATGGCAATCAAAGTATTTTGATTAATTAGGTTCTTAGGTCGGATATTCTACTGAATACGTTACAAACTTTATTTCTGAACATCAGGCGTATAGCATTAGGTGTTGTAATGATCCAGGTGATGATGTTACAGGTGAAGAAACTGAGGATCAGAGAGATGAAGTAAACTTGCTCAAAACTAGGAAACAGAAGAGCCGGTATTCAAACCCAGTCTTGCTGATTGCCAAGGCCAGTCTGTTATAGTTTTTAGTAAGTTCAAAAATTACAATAACACAAATGGGTATGTGCTGAGAAGTCTTTCCCCTCCTGGGAAACATTTGTTTCTTGTATACCCTTTCAATGTTTCTTTATGTAAATACTAGAGGCCCAGTGCATGCAATTCGTGCAGTGGCAGGGTCCCTATCGGCTGCTGGCTGTGGCCTCCCTCCCTCCCCCCTGCCACCTGCTGCTGCCAGGGCCTCCCTCTCTTCCCCCGGCTAGCCCCACTCCCTGGTTGAACTCCCAGATGAACTCCCAGTCGAGGGGACAATTTGTATACTATACTTTTATTATATAGGATAAGTAAGCCTGAATAAATATTCTTATATCTCCCTATTTCTTAAAACGTAAGATGGCATTAATACTGACTTGTAGTTAACGTAGTCTTGGAGAATTTTCCATTGGAATACACAGAGATTGTCCCTTTTGTTTTACAGAGCTGTATACCTCTCCATTTGTTTTTGTTTTTTAAATATATTTTTATTAAATTCAGAGAGGAAGAGAGAGGGAGAAAGAGATAGAAATATCAATGATGAGAGAGAATCATTCGTTAACTGTCTCCTGCAAGCCCTCCACTGGGGACCGAGCCGGCAAACCAAGTAGTACCCTAACCGGGGATTGAACTGTGACCTCCTGGTTCATAGGTCGATGCTCAACCACTGAGCCACACCAGCCAGACTCACTCTCCACGTGTTGATCCCAGCCTTTCAAACACAAGGCAGTTTGTCCTAGCTGGGGAGATAGGGTATGCTTTGCTAAACTGGGCACCATGGAGTAAAGGAGTGATGAGATGGCTTTACTAGTATTTTTGAAAGGTTAGAGAGAAAAGGAGCCGCACTCAGCACAGCTTGCCTCAACATGTAGCCACGCCTGGTTACAAGGCCACATGCACTCCTACAGCGGTGGCTGCGGAAAGCCCTTCCCCGGAGCAAGTCCCAGCGCATCTCTGGCCCTGCTGCCTGCGGTTCTGGGCCCCTGCTTTTTACGACATCTCCCTTACGTTACGCCTGCAAAATTTTTATAGCGCTTCCTCTGCCTGGGATGCAGAAGGTGCCGGTAATCTTCACGCGTCACCCTGGGCTACTTCCCCACCGGTTGTGCAAGAGTTAAGGCCTTCGCAGGGGGGACTTAAGGAGTTGCCAGGCCTGTGGGAAAGCTTGCTGGCAGGGCTGCGACTGACTCAAACCCCTTTGAAAGTGAGCTAGAGTCAGCACTTCTTTTCTCTGAGATACAGGATTCTCCCAGAGGATCATCATGGCGGTGGGGATGATTTTGGTCTTTTAAAAAGAGGCATTTGCTCTTAAAACATGTGGTCATGCTTGAAAAAAAACCTCGCTGCTTCAAAGGGGATGTGCGATTTCCAAGAAACCGGTCCCATCAAGTGTGCGTGGCCGCCGTCAAACCGCCTCTGTGTGGACTCGGGTTTATGGCTTTGGGTTTATGCCTGGGTCCCAGTGAACAAAGCCAACCCAAGCTGGCAGTGTCGGTTCCGTCCTGTTCTAACACCTGGACATTTACCTTACCCTCTCCCAGGATTCTTAAGAGACTGTCCTTGTTAACGGTAGCAGATACCACACTGTCTCTTGCATGAAAATATGCATAGCCCTTGAAGATGGCTGAAAGCATAGTCTTAGGCTACAAGCCCACCCAGAGGTCATACTGGATGGATCGCCATCCCAGAGAGAATCTGGGAGACCTTTTAAGTTCTACACCTTCAGAGAAGTGCAATGGCCGAAGGCCACACATCCAATGGGTAGCAGAGCTAAGGACTAGATTCCGGTCTCTGGCCTTCTAATCCGGGTTCTATTCTGCTATGTAAGTGCTTCCCGGTGTGTCTCCCATAGATGTTGATTTTATGTCAAAAAGAGTGCCATGGTCAAGTAAATTCAGTAAGTATTGGCTTAGAGAGAATTAAATGGGTTTACTTATGGTAGGATTTCTCAGGACCTTTAAAACACCATTGTTTATTGTGATCCTGTAAGAGGGGAGATGATAAATCTTCCCAAATTACTTCATCCTAGAGCCCTTTTGTGGTGGAACATCTGTGGAGCACATAATAAGTCCTCACTTAACATTGTTGCTAGGTTCTGTGACTTTAAGCAAAACGATGACCGAAACCAATTTTACTAAAGGCTAATTGATATAAACGCGAGTTATGTTCCTATGTGGCATATTTCTGGCCACAAAAACATCAGACTTCTAAACAGACCGAAACACTTCTAATCTTACCTAATAATAGAGAAACATGTAAATTAACCGTACCTCTGCTATGCCCACAGCCAATCAGAGTGAGTGTGCAAATTAACCCAACAAAGATGAAGGTTAATTTGCATACATACCTGGGTCCCGGGAACCTTCTCGGCACCCAGGTCACTCCCAGTTGGTCATCTGAGGGGCTGTGATCAGAAGGGCAGGGCAGTGGGGGGTGTGGGGGGGTGCACTTTCCAAGCCTAAGGCCTGGGGCTTGGGAAGGGGCCAAGTCTTCGACCAAACACAGACCATCCGGAAGTCAGTGCTGGGTTGCCCACCTGCAGCCTGGCGACCCAACACTGACTGCTCAGGTGGCTGAGACCCAGAAAGTGAGTCAGGGTCTGATCTGCAGCCTCAGTGGAAGCTGTTGATCAGTGTACTCGCCTCTCTCTTTCTCTCCCTCTTTCTTTCTGATCTTCGCCAGCAGCCAGGCTTTTCTTTCTTCTCACAGAGCACACTCACACACCTCTACACTCACTCACACTGTGACCACATAGATACACCAATTCAATTCATGGGCACATCTTTGGGACAGGAGAGGGAACCAGAGCCCGCACATAGACAAGGGCAGCATGTGCCAACTCCACATACACAGAGGCCTGGCCAGGAATTCATTTCCCCCTCTCCTCAGAGTTATAACGAAAGGATATTGAACAAAATGATGATATTCAAGGACCTGCTATATTTTAAAAGAGTAATTGCCAACCTTTCAGACCTCACGGACCACCAGTTGGCAACCGCTGTTTTAAAACATATATTTTTATTGATTTCAGAGAGGGAGAGGGAGAGATAGAAACATCAATGATAAGAGAGAATCATTGATTAGCTGCCTCCTGCACACTCCCTCACTGGGATCAAGTCTGTAACCCCGGGCATGTGTCCTGACCAGGAATCAAACTGTGACCTCCTAGTTCATAGGTTGATGCTCAACCACTGAGCCACGCCAGCTAGACTAGGACCTGCTGTGTTTTGACAGACACCAGAGACCAAGCATGTCAAACTCGTGGCTCATGGGTGGCATGCAGCCCACAATGAATATTTTTGCGGCCCAGCCAATATAACAATATGTAAGAAAGTTAATAAAAATTTTGTAGCTTAATTTTTACAATATCATGTTAGATATCATTATTTATAACGAACTACAATGTTCGCTGATGACTGATTATTATAATCGCATTGCATTCGTTTCCCTTACACTACTTATGCGCAGGCGCACCATTTCTCTCCATTAATACCAGCAGCGACTGTTTTAGCAACTGATTGCCACGTCAGTTAGTCTTGGACTGACTTGTTGGTGTGTGCAATTTGTTTCTTGTTCACTTTCGGAGAACAAGAAAAATAGGTTTATTTGCATTATGTTTATTAATTTGGGCAGTTTATTCAGTGTCTGGTAAGTTAATATTAAAAAAAATTATTAAAATGTTCTACTATTTTATGTTAACGATTACTCATTTATTTCAGCCCTTTGTATTCAGCATGTCTCTATCAAAATAAACCTATGTTTCTATGAAAATTGAAGCTTTTGTTTTTTGCGGCCCACATAAACTTAAACCTTGTTTATTTGGCCCCTGTTTGCCTTTGAGTTTGACATGCTTGCCATAGACTGTTTCTTCTCTTAAATTAATTCAAGAGTTTTGAAGATAAATTAATGGGTGATGGAGCTGGGCCTTTGTTTAGGAAACATTGGGAGGCGGGGGGTCTCAGCCTCTATTTCTGCCCCATTGAAGAACATAATGGAAGGTTGCCGCCATACCTGCCCGCAATGACGACTGAGATGTTTTCAGATGGCGTCCATTTCTTTCTAGGACCACTGTTGTCTTTAAAATCAGTTTTGTTTCATTTTGTTTCCCTGCTGTGGTTACTCTGCAGGCACTTTGGTTCTGTACCTGGTTTGACACACAGAGAAAAGTCTGGTGGCATTTCCTGGAGAAACACCTGCTCTGAGGGGGACGCTACATTCCAGCAGTCCTTCATCTATTTTTGGGACGTGATTCTCTTGGGTGTCTTATGAAAAAAGGTTACAGACCTCCTGTGCCAGAAAATGCATATTCATAATAGAATTTGAGGAGGTTCTTTTGAAGCTCATCGGTAAACCACTGCCTAGATTCATTGCCCCGAAAAAGAACTTTCTAGAAACAAGCGCACACCTGCACTCACACATCTTCAACACAAGATATGGTGGTCAGACTTTACCTTGCCCCCTCCCGAGTTATTCTCTTCTTTCTTTCGAATTTGTGGTTTCTTGGAGGGCACCTCGTTGCCTGCTAGTTCCTGTTTCGGCGCTGGCTTGGTCAACTGTGCTGAAGGGCTGCCCATCATGTTGTTTTACATGCAGGATGTGGGGGTTCCTGGAGCTGCTTTAAAATGTCAGTCCCAGGGTGCTTTTCGTTTGTTTATTTTCTGGGAGCATCCCTGTTTAGAAAGAGAGACAGGAAGAGAAAGGAAGAAAGGAAGGAAGGAAGGAAGGAAGGAAGGAAGGAAGGAAGGAAGGAAGGAAGGAAGGAAGGAAGGAAGGGAAAGAAGTAGGGAGGAAGGGAGGGAGGTGAAGGAAAGGAAGGAAGGAAGGAAGGAAGAAAGAAGGAATGCAGAAGTAAGAAGGGAAGAAAGGAAGAGAGAGACAGATGGGTGAGAGGAAGAAAGGAGGCTGAAAGACAAGACGTGTTCAGAAAACCATATGGAAAAGGAAGGCAGCTCTACATGGCGGGAAGAGGTTCACTAGTTGCCTGTGACTGGCTGGGTCCGGGCCTCTCCCCCTCTCTGGCCCTCAGTTTTTCCTCTGCATTCTGAGCAGCTTGGCCTCGCTAGGCCATCTCCTGGGACCTTCTTCCATCTCTGACCTTCCACAGGGCTAGCTCCATTTTTATTACAAATATTTTATAATGAAAAACAGTATCTTTCTTGGCTTGCTCTGTTCTCTTCTTATTTTCTACCACGTTTATTCCTTTTTACCCCAAATAAATAGAGGTTTGATGAGCTCCCTTTATTAACTTCCCTTTCTCCCTCCTGTGCAGCTTTGACCTCTCAAGTCTCTCCTCCGCCCCTGGTTGTGCTTCTCTGCAGCGCGGGCTCTCGATCACACGATCGTGCATTCCTCTTATTTCCCAGCATGCAGGGCCCCTCATTCCAACCTCGTGTGGGAGGCAAGCAGAAATAGCATCTTAGACAGGAGGAGGGCACCGTGGCACCTTCTGTTCGCTCAGGGCTCACTGGAGGAAAGAGGATGAACTCTGAGAGGCGGGATGCCTCGCCGAGGACCCCGTGTTCCAGGAGAACGAAAATAAACCCTCCAGAGACACAAGCGGAGGAGCGTTTCTCTGCCCCGGCTCAGCACAGTGAAACAGACGCAGGGGGTGCCGGTTTTAGGAAGCCCTGGACAGCATCGGGGTCGCTGAAAAAATCTGGAGGAGCTGGAGTTTTTACGGGATTAAAATTCAGGCCAGGCGCAGGAAACGTGTTAAAATGTCTGGGCTTTGCAGGGAAAGATGATCTATGGAGGTTCCTCAATCCTAACTGAGCTTGTTTCTAAAGCCTAAGGTAGCTGGACAAATTTGGTAGTGGTGGTGGTGAAGAAACAGAAAGACATACACCAAGAAAAACCCACAAAACTCGAATTGGGGAAGTAAAACCTTAGTAGCCTTTCTTGGTGCATACTATTTTAAAACACCGCATTTCCCTCTTTGTGCTGGCCTTCATGTTACTCTCTGCTCTTTACTCTAGAAAAGATCCTTGAAAATGTCCCCATCCATAGCTTCTAAACATGATCCAATCCACCCCTCTCGCCAGTCTCCCACCTTCCACACATCTAGGACTTAAAATGGATTCATCTGCTAGCCAGAGACCAGAAATGAGCTCAGATACATAACTTTTTTTTTTTTTAAGCAAAAGACTCAAGGTTGAGTGTTAGAAAGGACCCAGCCCTGGCCTGGGTGTCCAGAAGTCTGGACTTCCCCCGTCACCATGGTCCCTACCCTGTGCAATGCCGGGACACTGAAGTCTCATTTGTATTCTGCCTCCACTTACTAACTAGCTGTGTGGCTTTGGGCGACTCACTTAACCTCTCTGGGTCTCTGCTCCATGTGTAAAATGAAGGATTTGGACTAGCGATCCCCTCATTTCCTTGCAGCCTAAAAGCCCTCTGATCACCCGTGACTTGCTCAAGTCTCATTCTCCTCCTCTTTGAAGCAGAGAGCGTGGTATCTGCTGCTCTACCTCATAGGGAGGCGGTAAAGGGCTCTGTACGCCCTAAAACACAGCCCAACTGTCAGCTACCGCCATGATTGTTAGGATTCTTCATGCAGCTCTTTCTTCCGAACATGTTTCGTGTCTTTGACCATTTGGAAGACCAGTTCAGGGCCTTATAGGAATTCCGACAATTCGGCCCTTGGCTGGATGAACTAGGAGGCAGGTGTGAGCTCAGGTTAGATCAGCGGTTCTCAACCTGTGGCTCGTGACCCCTTTGGGGGTGGAACGACCCTTTCACAGGGGTCGCCTAAGATGATCGGAAAATGCAGATATTTACATCACAATGCATAACAGTAGCAAAATTTCATGGTTGGGGGTCACCACCACATGAGGAACTGTATGCAAGGGTCGCGGCCTTAGGAAGGTTGAGAATCACTGGGTTAGATGAAGTTGCTGCAAATGACAGCAGCAGCTGAAAACTTCCAGAAGGAAGTGGGCGAAGGCCTCCTTTGGCCTCCAGAGATGGCCTCTTCTTAACCTTTCTCCAGGGGCACCAACAGTGCTTACTAAGGCACTCCTGTTCTCAGGCACAGCTTTGCCAAAAGAATTGACAAGATCTTGGCGATCTAATAGTAATTTGAGGTGCTTATCTTCTGCTGGGCACCTGTGAGTTCCCAAGCAATTTACCCACTTTAACTCATTAGCACTCCCAACCCTACGACCGCCTTCACTCTTGCCTTTGGTCTAGAGCAGCGGTCCGCAAACTCATTAGTCCGCCGAGCCAAGTATCAACAGGCCAACGATGGAAATTTCTTCTGAGAGCCAAACTTTTTAAACTTAAACTTCTTCTAACACCACTTCTTCAAAACAGACTCGCCCAGGCTGTGGTATTTGTGGAAGAGCCATACTCAAGGGGCCAAAGAGCCGCATATGGCTCTCGAGCCGCCGTTTGCCCACCTAGGGTATAGAGGGAGGTGATATTGTCTGAGCTTCGCATTCAGAGAAGGCCCCTGGGCTGGGAGTGACAGTCACTTGGTCCACTTTGGTGGGATTCCTCCCTGCCCCCAGTGGCCAGCCCGCTCATCTCTTGTCCCCCACCAAAGGACTCCAGGGGCGCTCTCTCAGTGCCTTGCCCAGCATCACTGGGTGTCAGATCGCGAATGGCTCCTTTAAGGACTTCTTGCTGAGGCGACTCCTTCTCCAGGGGAAGAAACTAGAGCGTTCAGTCAACCCAGAAGTGAGATGCCCAAAGCAGCACAGCTAGTTTAGGGACACAGTGAATCGCGTCAGAGGAAAAACTAGGAATTATCCTCCACCTTCACCCTCACATGCCCTAACAACTAAACGACGAGTCATTCTCCTGTCCCTCTAGGCATCTCAAGAGTACTGAATTCTAAGGGGTGCAGGGTTCAGGGAAGACATTACGATGTCCAAAACCTAAAATGGGTCATTCTTAAGGGAAATGAGAATTATAATTTCATCATTCTGGATAGAACGAGGTAAGAGAAAGAGCTCTTTCACCCAACAGCTAAATGAACACAAACCCCTAGACCAGCGATTCTCAACCTGTGGGTCACCTTTGGGGGTCGAACGACCCTTTCTCAGGGGTCGCCTAAGACCATCGGAAAATGCAGATATTTACATCACGATGCATCACAGTAGCAAAATTTCATGGTTGGGGGTCACCACCACATGAGGAACTGTATGCAAGGGTTGTGGCTTTAGGAAGGTTGAGAACCACTGCCCTAGACACAGGCTTTAGGAAACTGAAAGTTAGTAAGCAGTTACGATGTGAAATGAAAGTGTACCCAGTGGTCCAGAAACCTGGGCAATTCTACTCTCAGTACAGTATTACCCTCCCTAAGGCAGAATAGAACTCCTTTGCTAAAGACACAGCTGGTTCAGGTCCATCTTTTCCCAGGATAGGCACATAATAAATATTTGGGGATTGATTAGGCGGGCAAACATTGTTTTTTACTTTTCCATTTTCCAACTTACTCTTTTTAATGTTTTATTCTTAGATGTTTAGCAAAGCTGCAGGTGGTGAGTGTTCCATACAGCCGGAAGGGATGCTGGTGATAGTGGCTGTCATCTGTATGTCCCAAACTGATTTCTGAGTACCGATGATTCTGGGTATCTGGAAAGAAAAAGAAAAAAGGTTCTGTGTTTAAATAAGTTGGGGGAACATTTTTTAACTTCCTACTCTGGTTCCCCAAGATTCTCGAAGCACATTAAATAGGCTGAGAAAAGATTGGGGTGAAAATACACAGTTCTAACTTTGTTAAAGTAATTTCTTTCCAAGTCGATTTGATTATGGAGCAGTTTTCTCCCCATCTTTTTTGTCATGTCTGTTAAAGTTCCACAAATTTATGGTCTTTGGAAAATACCTTGGGAACTACTACTTGAACCCAATTTCTAAATTTTATTGGCAAAAAAACAGAGGTGCTGAGAGAGGTTGAAGTTCTTATAGGTGGTTAGCAGGGGAGTGAGGACTAGAGTTCTATTTCTTGACTGCCTGGTTCAAACTGGTCAACTAGGGGGCACTTCTTAAGGTGGGTTCTGGTTGCCAGGCATTATATGTAGTCCTTAAGATAATGGGTAGCCGAAGCCGGTTTAGCTCAGTGGATAGAGCGTTGGCCTACAGACTGTAAGGTCCCAGGTTCGATTCCGGCCAAGGGCATGTACCTTGGTTGTGGCCACATCCCCAGTGGGGGGTGTGCAGAAAGCAGCTGATCGATGTCTCTCATCGATGTTTCTAACTCTCTATCCCTCTCCCTTCCTCTCTGTAAAAAAATCAATAAAATATATTAAAAAAAAGATAATGGGTAAAAAGGATGAGAACATTTACTCCATATGATTTCTTTTGGGATACTTGACTAAAAGATAGAGGTTGTTTTAGGTGCTTTTAAAAATGGATAACTGTATCCCAGTCTTTTGTGACTCGGTAGTTCTGGAGGTGCCTTTCATTGCAGCCGGGTTATACCACTTATTTAATAAATGTTAAAGAACCTAGTGGGGTCAGAGCAGGTTGGTGTCAGGGGGGAAGAAGGAAAGGGTCAGTGCCTGAAAAGGAGAGAAAAAAGGAAAAAAAGTGAATAAAGAGAGGGGTAGGTGAAAAATAGGAGCCAGCAGCCACTGATCAGTGGATGATAGTTGAGCCCTGGCAGAGAAAGAAAAGGAGACAGCTGTAGGTGACTGAAAAACAAAACAAAACTGGGTGAACAGGAAGCTTTGCTTTCACTTTAAAAAGTAAAAGTGACTCATGAGGCTAGTTTGGATGCTGGCCAGGCCGGGAGGGCCCTGCCAGGAGATTGGATTGAGCACCAACTGCCGAGAACCCTGGTGAACTCAGAACAAGGTGTGTTTACTGAATGGATACAATACAGGTGCAAGGTGTCTTCCTCAGCACCACAATAACACATGAGTAAGACACAGGCCTTAGCCTCAGGGAAGTGACAGTCTAACCGGAGAAAAGCTAGGACAGGGACTGTGCTAAGACCAGGAAAGGTAGAATGTGATCAGTGCCCCTAGAGGTATAAGAAGTCAATTCTGCGAGGAATCAGGTGACAGGAAGAGCAGATCAAGTCTTGAGGCTCTAAAAGGCCTAGGTGGGAGGGCCACGAGGCGTCCATAGGATTGCACCAGGCAATCATGGGAGAGGAGAGGAGAGGCATTTCAAGGCAGTTGATACCGAACCTTCAGGAGGTGGGAAAGCCTGTGGATCAGTGAGTGTTTGCAGCCAAGGGGGTACTTGGACTGGGAGTGGTGGAGAGGAAGTCTGCAGTCACACTGGGGGCTTTGAATGCCTGGCTCAGGTGCTGATGTTCCAGGTGGTCAATGGGTATCTAGTGTGTGTGTGTGTGTGTGTGTGTGTGTGTGTGTCCAGGTAGTCAATGGGTATCTAGTGAAGTGTGTGTGTGTGTGTGTGTGTGT
>PVJN01026664.1:0-28956 GCA_004026805.1 Lasiurus borealis | reverse complement strand
AATTTCTTTATTAATTAAGTTATTATATATGTCTCCTCATCCCCTCATTAACTTCCCAACTGTCCCACACTTATGCACTCACCCCCCTGTTGTGTGTCCATTGGTTGGGCTTATAGGCTTGCATAAAATCATTTGGTTGATCTCCCCTTACCCCCACCCTTCCCTATCTTCCCTACCTTCCCTCTGAGGTCTGACAGTCTGATCGCTGCTTCTCTGTCTCTGGATTTGTTTTTGTTCATCCATTTATGTTGTTCATTATACTATTCCATAAATGAGTAAGATCATGTGATAGTTATCTTTCTCTGACTGGTTTATTTCACTTAGCATAATGCTCTCCAGTTCCATCCATGCTGTTGCAAATGGTAAGAATTATGTTTTTGCTGCAGCATAGTATTCCATTGTGTAGATGTACCATAGTTTTCTGATCCAGTCATCTGCTGATGGGCACTTAAGCTATATCCAAATCTTAGCTATGATAAATTGTGCTGCTATGAACATAGGAGTACATATATCCTTTCTGATCGGTGTTTCTGGCTTCTTGGGATATATTCCTAGAAGTGGGATCACAGGGTCAAATAGGAGTTCCATTTTTAGTTTTTTGAGGAAACTCCATACTGTTCTCCACAGTGACTGTACCAGTCTGCATTCCTACCAGCAGTGCAAAAGGGTTTCTTTTTCTCTGCATCCTCCCCAACACTTCTCCTTTGTTGATTTGTTTATGATTGCCATTCTGACAGTTGTGAGATGATAACGCATTGTCATTTTGAATTGCATCTCTCAGATTATTATTGACTTTGAGCATGTTTTCTCTTGGCCTTCCTTGTGTCTTCTTTCAAAAAGTATCTATTTAGGTCCATTGTCCATTTTTTTTTATTGGATTGTTTATCTTCCTTTTGTTAAGTTGTATGAGTTCTCTGTAAATGTTGGAGATTAAACCCTTATCAGTGATAACATTGGCAAATATGTTCTGCCTTGCAGAGGGCTTTTTTGTTGTTTTGATGATGGTTTCCTTTGCTGCACAAAAGTTTTTTATTTTGATGTAGTCCCATTTGTTTATTTCTCTTTAGTTTCCATTGCCCTAGGAGCAGTATCAGTGAAGAAATTGCTTTGGCATATGTCTGAGATTTCGCTGCCTGTGGATTCCTTTAGGGGTTTTATGGTTTCCTATCTTATGTTTAAGTCCTGTATGCATTTTGAGTTTATTTTTGTGTATGGTGTAAGTTGGTGGTCCAGTTTCATTTTTTTGCATGTATCTGTCCAATTTTCCCAACACCATTTATTGAAGAGAATGTCTTGACTCCATTGTGTGCTCTTGCCTCCTTTGTCGAATATTAATTGGGCATAGTGATTTGGTTTGATTTCTGGGTTCTCTATTCTATTCCATTGAACTATATGTCTGTTCTTGTACCAGTACCGGGCTATTTTTAAGAACAGTGGCTTTGTAATACAGTTTGATATCTGCTATTGAGATCCCACCTAATTTGTTCTTCTTTCTTAGGATTGCTGTAGCTATTTGGGATCTTTTTTTTTTATTCCGGATGATTTTTTGGAGAGTTCTTTCTAGGTCTGTAAAATATGCCATTGGTATTTTAATGGGGAGTACATTGAATCTATAGATTGCTTTGGGTACTATGGACATTTTGATGATGTTGACTCTACCAATCCATGAACAAGGTATATTCTTCCATCCATTTATGTCTTCCTCTATCTTTTTTTTCAGTGTCCTATAATTTTTCACATATAGGTCTTTTACCTCCTTAGTTATTCCTAGGTATCTTAATATTTTTGGTGCAATAGTAAATGGGGCTGCTTTTTTAGTCTCTGTTTCTGTAAGTTCACTATTGGTGTAAAGAAATATCATAGGTTTCTTGGCATTGATTTTTGTATCCTGCTACATTGCTGAATTCATTTATTAACACTAATATCTTTTCGATGGAGTCTTTTTTTTATGTACAATATCATGTCATTTGCTTTACTTCTTCTTTTCCAATTTGAATGCCTTTTATTTCTCCTTCTTGTCTAATTGCAATGGCTAATAGTTCCAGTACTATGTCAAACAGGAGTGGTGATAGTTGGCATCCCTATCTTGTTCCTGTTCTTAGGAGAAATGGTTTTAGTTTATGCCCATTGAGTATGGTGTTAGCTGTGGGTTTATTATATATGGATTTTATGATGTTGAGGTATGATCCTTCTATTCTTACCTTGCTGAGAGTTTTTATCAAGAAAGGGTGTTGGATTTTGTAAGTGCTTTCTCTGCATCAATTGATATGAAAATGTGTTCTTTATCTATCAATTTGTTTATGTGATATATCATGTTTATTGATTTGCAGATATTGTACAATCGTTGAATCCCTGGGATAAATCCTACTTGGTCATGGTGTATGATCTTTATGATGTACTGCTGGATCCAATTTGCTAAAATTTTGTTGTGGATTTTGGCATCTATGTTCATGAAGGATATTGGCCTGTAATTCTCTTTCATTGTGTTGTCTTTATCTGGTTTTGGTATTAGGGTGATGCTGGCTTCATAGAAGGAGTTTGGAAGTGTTCCTTCCTCTTGAATTTTTTTGACATAGTCTGAGGAGGTTAGGTTTTAGTTCTTACTTGAATGTTTGGTAAATCTCCCCTGTGAAGTCATCTGGCCCTGGGCTTTTGTTTGCTGGGAGCTTGTTGATGACTGATTCAACTTCTTCCATAGTTATCAGCCTATTGAGATTTTTAGAATCTTCCTGATTGAGTTTTAGAAGGTTATATTTTTCTAGGAATATGTCCATTTACTCCAGGTTGTCTAACATGTTGGAGTAGAGTTGTTCATAGTATTTTTTAACAATCCTTTGTATTTTGTTGGGATCTGTTGTTATTTCACCTCTTTCATTTTTGATTATGTTTATTCTCTCTTTGCTTCTTGGTGAGCCTGGCTAAAGGTTCATCAATCTTGTTTATCCTTTCAAAGAACCAGCTCCTGGTTTCATTGACCTTTTTTTGGGGTCTCTATGTCATTTATTTCTTCTCTGATTTTTAATATTCCCTTCCTTCTGTTTACTTTAGGCTTTTCTTGTTGCTTTCTTTCTAATTTGTTGAGTTGTAGAGTTAGATGATTTTTTCTTATTTTTGAGATAGGCCTGTAGAGCTACAAACTTCCCTCTCAGTATATTTTCATTGTGTCCCATAGATTTTGGATTGTTGTGTTTTTAATGTTATTAGTTTTAATTTCTTCATTGATCTAATTAGTAACCCAATCACTATTTAATAGTATGCTATTCAGCTACCCAGTGTTTGAGTTTTTTGGATTGTTTTTATTGTAGTTTATTTCTAATATTATGCCATTGTGGTCTGAGAAGATGCTTGGTATTATTTCAGTCTCCTTGAATTTGGGGAGACTGCTTGTAACCCAATATGTTGTCTATTTTTGAAAATGTCCCATATCCACTTGAAAAGAACATATTTTCTGTGGTTTTGGGTTGAAATGTTTTGAAGATGTAAATTAAGTCCATCTGATCTAATGAGTCATTTAGGATTGCTGTTTTTTTGCAGATATTTTGTCTAGAGGTTTTATCCAGTGAAGTCAGTGGTGTATTAAAGGCTCCTACTATGATTGTATTGTTGCTGATCTCTGCCTTGATCTCTTCCAGGAGTTTCTTAATGCAGTTGGGTGCTCCTGCATTGAGTGCATCTATGTTTATCAGAGTTATATCCTCTGGTTGTTTAGATCCATTTAGTATTATGAAGTGTCCTCCCTTTTCTCTTATTATGGCTTTCACTTTGCTGTCTATTTTGTCAGATATAAGTATTGTAACCCACATTTTTTTTTTTTCATTTCCATTTGCCTGAAACATATTTTTCCATCCTTTCACTTTCAGTTTGTGTGAGTACCTTGTTCTGAGGTGGGTCTCTTGTATATATGGGTCCTGTTTTTTTATCCATTCAGCCACTTGATGTCTTTTGATTGAAGCATTTAGTCCATTTATGTTTAAAGTTATTATTGAAAGGTACTTGTTTGTAATCATTTCAGTTTTTGTACCTGTGTTCTTTCTTACCTTTTTATTTCTTCTTTTTATAGCATTCCCTTTAGCATTTCTGGCTTGGTAGTGATAAACTCCCTTAGCCTTTTTTTTTTTTTTGTCTGCAAAGCCTCTGATTTCCCCTTCAATTTTGATTGATAGTTTTGCTCGGTAGAGTATTATTGAACTCAATCCTTTGCTTTCCAACACTTTGTAGACCTCTTTCCTTTCCCTTCTGGCTTGATGTGTTCTGTTGA
The DNA here is from genome assembly GCA_004026805.1 of Lasiurus borealis. NCBI lineage: Eukaryota > Metazoa > Chordata > Mammalia > Chiroptera > Vespertilionidae > Lasiurus > Lasiurus borealis. The sequence continues at coordinate 24,698 of PVJN01026664.1, read as the reverse complement.
GAAATCATTTGATAATCTGATGTGGGATCCTTTGTAGATAACTGTCTCTCTCTTGCAGCCTTTAAGATTCTCTCTTTGTCATTAATATTTGCCATTGTAATTATGATGTATCTTGGTGTGGGTCTTTTGGGATTTATCTTGCTTGGGACTCTCTGTACTTGTGTAACTTTTTTCTTCCCCCAATATCTGGGAAGTTTTCTGTCATTATTTCTTCAAATAGATTTTCTAATTCGTGCTTCTCTTCTTTTCCTTCTGGAAGCCCTATTATATGTATGTTACTTCATTTTGTGTTGTCCCATAGCTCCCTTAGGCTCTCCTCCTACTTTTTAATTTTTTTTTCTCCAGTTGCTGTTCAGATTGAGTTTGTTTCTCTACCTTATCTTCTAACTCACTAATTTGGTCCTCTGCTTCTTCTAATCTACTGCTGAAACTTCCATCGTCTTTTTGATTATAACTATATCACTTTTCATTTCTTCTTGATTCTTTCATAGGTTGTTGATTTTCTCATCCATCCAGTGAATGAATTGTTCAACCACTACTCTAAATTCTTTTTTTGTCATGTTGCATGCTTCAATTTCACTAATTTCCCTTCTTGGAGACTCCTCATTTTCTTTCGTCTGGGGATTGTGTCATCTCCCCATTCTGACTATCACCAGAAGATTCAAATGTGGAGTTGCTTGATCCTGGGTGATGTGCAGTGGGAGCTTCACACTACCCAATTGTAACTGAAGCACTCTGACATTAAGATTTGTGGCTGCCATGGGTTGGCAGGAATCAGTGTTACCAGCACTGAGTGTGGCCTCATGTGCACATCTAGAATCAGATACCCCACCTGCATCGTGCTGAAACATAGACCCCATAGCACATGCCAGGAACCAGAGTTCCCCTGTGCCTGCACCAAGAATTGAGTATCAGAGTCTCTGTTGCTTCATGTGGCCTCACACTGAGAATCAGGGTCCCTGTATGCATATGCACCAAGAATTCAAGTGACTCAGTGTGAATACATTGGACGTCAGGGATCCCAGGTGCACATGATAAGAAACTGAGTCGAGTCATTGGTGCTTAGTGCTGCTTCCTGCCTGGATAACTGGGGTCTTGGTCAGCTTAGGGGACTGGGTTGTACAGTAACACTGTGTCAGCAGGATATCTACTCTTGTGCTGTGGAAAACAGGTTTCCATATGCGCTTGCCCAGAATTGAAGTTGGTGGCACTGCTGCCCTGTGTGGGCTTTGGGTTTGGTTGCCCAATTATGTTGCAGGGAATAGATTCTTGGTGTCCTCACGCTCCAAGGCTCAAATTCCTGTAAAGGTGCTGTGGCCCAAGTGAGGGGTGGGTCTATCAGTTACTATGGCTCTTCCCATGAGGCTGTGGGTAGGGGAATAGGCTCTGTGACTCACAGAAATCTGCCGCTGGGATGTATGGATTCTTGGTGTGCGCGGGTCTGCAGATGTGGCCACAGATCTCTGTCCCCTGTGGCTGCAGGGTCCTGGTTTGCATCTGAGACCAGACCAGGTGGTGCTGAGGCCAATATATAGTCTCAAGCAGCTCTGTTTCACAAGATGGCGTGATCTCTGTGTCTGTGTTGTCCTACCCTGAGGGTCAGGCATTGGGAGCGGGGCTCCATTGTCTAAGTCTGCCCTGTTTGGCAACCTCTTGGAAGACCTGTAGAATCTAACTGTTCCTGGCTCATACACACACACACACACACCACACATCCACACACTCTTCTATCACTCACTCACTCTCTCCCTCCCTACTTTCCTGCTGGTCGCCATCTTCCTCAGGTGCACCTCTTAAAAGAGGGTGACATGGCCCTCTGTCTGGGTTGCCATGTTTGAAAATGGTTCTTTCTGAAAAAACAAACAAACAAACAAGCAAACAAGAAACAAAGAACAAAACAAAACAAAACCAACAACAAAAAAACAAGGCTTTTATTAGAATGACTAGAAACATGGTTGAGTTCAATTAGTAAAATGAGAGGTAAGAGAAATGATAAAAGCAGCTAGAATTTTAAACTATTATTTTGTTCACCAGAAAGTAACAATGTCCAGTCTGCTGCAGGCCTGGAAATTGTGGTGAGCAGCATTTTCTCCTAGCTTGGGCTGGTTGTCTTCCAAAACCTCTCCTGCTTTGGAAATGCCACACAACAGATTGAGGGTTGAGGCTGTAACTTGTACCAGTGATTACACATTCCCGCTGTGGTTTTGGGAGTTATTTTTTTAGTTCTTTCTGATGTGAGATTCACTAAACCTACCAGGTCTTTAGTGGTAGTCACAGGACTGTGATTCTATATGAAATCTTTCTCATCTTAGATATGGTGAGGCACACAAGTGCTTCTGCAATGGAGGAAGAAACAAAACAAAACGCAGTGGCATGGTACTTGGGGCTAGACAGTAAATTTTAACCATTTCTCATAAGAATTAGTGGCAAGAAGAGGGAAGTTCTGGTTTGTGAGATACATTCCTGTGTCCAGTTAAATCAATAGAAATGAATAATGATGATAGTTAATATTTATTGAGGCATACTAAGTGCTGGACATTGGACCAGAGTCTTTGCATACATTTATCTACATGACTATAAAAATAGTTGTTAATACTATTAGTAGCTCCATTTACAGATAAAGGAACTGATAGTCAGAGAGGGTCAATGAATTATCTAGGGCCACACACTACTCAAAAGTGGGAAGCCAGGATTCAACACTAGATTTGTCTCTCCATTCCCTGAGTCACGGGCCTTGTGTATCTGTTTTGTATGTGCAGTTCAGTATTTACTAGTAGATAGTCACTAAGTTTCAGACACTTTACAAGTCTGCCAAATAATAGGAGTTTAATATTTGTTGAATACATGAATGACTTCATTTAGAAATGAATAAATCAATTAATAAGTGAAATATTTGATTTTAAAGCCTGGGAATTTATTTAACTACAATATGTGACTTTCTCAGGGTTATTGCTCTGCATTTTTGCTTTTGCTCCTTGCCTTAGAAGAAAAGACAACCAAGGCTCTCAGCAAAAAGTCCAGGTTACCTGTGCTATATCATATTGTATAATGATGGTGCAGTTTTCCTATGAGGGGAGAACTCTAAATATTATCAGGCCTAGACAGCATCTATAGGAAAGAAAATAAATGCTTCTCACTGTAAAGTTATAAAAAAAATCATGGTAAAACAGCCTCTTATTTTGTTTGACTAATAGCCCATATATATGTATATATATATATATATATATATATATATGTGTGTGTATATATATGTGTATATATGTATGTGTATATATATGTATATATATATGTATATATATGTGTATATATATGTATATATATATACATGTATATATATATATATGTATATATATATGGGCTATTAGTCAAACAAAATAAGAGGCTGTTTTACCATGATTTTTTTTATAACTGGGCTATATTGTAAAGCCCTTAACATGCACACCTAACTTTGATTAAGGGTCTTATACATGTATATACATGTATATATATGTATACACACACACACACACGTGTGTGTGTGTGTGTGTATGTATATATTGCTTCAACAGGTACATCTCTAATAGCTAGGTCTCTGCCACTGCTGGGGTATAAGCCATTAGCTTTACATTTAGTCTTTGGATGCTAAAAAGACAGAGCATTTCACCAGAAGGAGGAGATGATGTGCCATACCAAGTGGCACAGTTAATTTGCCCTCACTCTCCACTCTCCGACTTGATAGGCTGAAGTCTTACCAAAAGAATGCAAGACCCTTCCCATGCTCTTGTCTGTAACATCTATATCTGGACAATTTGTTTGAGTAATGCAAGTTCAAGGTAAATACCAGGGCCTCTTTGTGGATGTGAAACCTGTCCAATTTCAAGGAACCCTATGCTCAAAAGCTCCCATGCTTAGTTTAATGTTCTGCTATAGCCACTTTTAAATTCTTAATACATTTTGAACAAGAGGCATTACATTTTCATTTTTCACTGGGCCCTGCAAAATACAAAACATTCCTGCTACAAGCCTATTTCTCCTAGAAATTCAGGAGCATTCTTCTCCATTTGTTGATTACTCAACCCTGTTCAGAATAGCTAGACAGTGGAGATCCTCATTTCATAGCCATTCACTGAGGCATGTTGCATTTTTATTTTCCCTCTGCTCTAAGTTTCATATTATTCTTATCACCACTGGGCTATATTGTAAAGCCCTTAACATGCACACCTAACTTTGATTAAGGGTCTTATACAACAGAAGAAGTTCAAATGTTTGTCTTCAGGGAATGCCTTCACAAGGAACCTTGTCTCTGAAATCTTGTATCTCCCTCTTATCTTTTTCTTGCAAACTTAGAGGTAATTTGCAGTCAGAATATTTGTAAAATCCATCAAATGTATCTCCATTTGCCCATCAGCAGAAGCAGAAATAACAGCTGCTCTAGCATGAGCTTTTTTTTTTTTTTTTGTGGAGAAAGGTTTTGAGCTCTGAGAAACATCAGGCAACATTTTTTTTTTAATTTAATAAATCTTCATTGTTCAGATTATTACAATTGTTCCTCTTTTTTCCTCCATAGCTCCCATCCACCTGGTTTCCACCCCACCCTCTACCCTTACCTCCCGTCACTGTCCTCATCCATAGGTGAATGATTGTTGTGCAGTCTCTCCTCCTTTCCCCATGAGAATTGTCAATCCACTCCCTTTCTATGCCCCTGATTCTATTATATTCATCAAAGGTTTCTAGGCACAAACAATGCCACACAAAGCCCAGGGAAAGGTGGGCTGGGTTCCTCTTAAAATGTATTTTTGAATGTGTAGGATTTTAAAATAAGACGAGATATTCCAACATTCCTAATTAGAATTTCTGCTGGCAGAAAGTATGTTATCCTGTGGCCCTAAAAATCACCTACTTGTGGCAGGGTGTGCATTTTTAAGTTATTTTGTATACAATTCATTCTTTCTTTCAATAAATCAACTCTATGGGCCAGATCCTTTGCCAAACTTAGTGATGCAGAGATTACAGATGTAGTTCTCACCATTAAGTTGCTCACAGTCCAGCAGGGAAGACGGCGTAGACAAAAGAGGGGTGCTATGGAAAGTAACCTCATGGAATGACTTGATCATATATTCCAAATTGATCAGGTCATGGTGAGTAATCACACTCCAGTGATATAATTTATTTTTCTTCTTTTTTCCTTTCCATTTTAGTTTTATTTATTATTATTATTTTTAAATTTAATAAATCTTTATTGTTCAGATTATTACAATTGTTCCTCTTCCCCATCCCCATAGATCCCCTCCATCTGGCTCCCACCCCACCCTCTGCCCTTACCTCCCCCTGCATTGTCCAGTCTCTCCCCGCACCCCTTTCACCCTAATCCCCCGGAGAATTGTCAGTCTACTCCCTATGCCCCTGATTCTATTATATTCAGCAGTTTATTCTGTTCATTAAATTTTTAATTCACTTGATTTTTAGATTCACTTGTTGATAGATATGTATTTGTTGTTCATAATTTTTATCTTTACCTTTTTCTTCTTCCTCTTCTTAAAGATTACCTTTCAGCATTTCATATAATACTGGTTTGGTGTTAATGAACTCCTTTAGCATTTTCTTATCTGTGAAACTCTTTATCTCCCCTTCAATTCTGAATGATAGATTTGCTAGGTAGAGTAATCTTATCTGTAGGTTCTTGGTATTCATCACTTTAAATATTTCTTGTCACTCTCATCTGGCCTGCATAGCTTCTGTTGAGAAATCAGCTGGAAATTGTATGGGTGCACCCTTGTAGGTAACTAACTGCTTTTCTCCTGCTGCTTTAATGTTCTCTCTTTGTCTTTTGATCTTGGAATTTTAATTATGATGTGTCTTGTTATCCTCTTTGGATTCCTTTTGTTTGGGATTCTGTGCGCTTCCTGGACTTGTAAGTCTATTTCTTTCACCAGGTGGGGGAAGTTTTCGGTCATTATTTCTTCAAATACGTTTTCAGTATCTTGCTCTCTCTCTTCTTCTGGCACCCCCATAATTCTGATTTGGTATGCTTGGGATTGTCCTAGAGGCTCCTTACACTATCTTCAAATTTTTGGACTCTTTTCTTTTTTTGTATTTCCAGTTGAGTGTTTTTTGCTTCTTTGTATTTCAAATCTTTGACTTGATTTTTGCATTCCTCTAGTCTGATGTTAGGTTTCTGTATAATATTTTTCATTTCAGTCAGTGTATGCTTAATTTTTAATTGGTTCTTTTTCATCTCCTCTTGGGTCTTGCTAAGTTTATCGACCTTTTTTAGGAAATTTTTGAAAAATCTTATAACCATGGTTTTGAACTCTATATCAAGCCATTTGCTTTCCTCTATTTCTTTCATTTGTGACTTGTTTCTTTATTTCACTGCTTCCCTGAGTTGGTAGAGTAGCTTTGTTTGGTAGGTATCCTATATGGCCCAGTGGCTCAGCCTTCCCAGTTACCTGAGATAGATATTCTTGGTACACTCCTTTGTGGACTGTGTGCACAGCCTTATTGTAGTTAAGTCTTGATTGTTATTGGTATCATTGGGAGAAATTGACCTTCAGGTCAATTGGCTTTGAATATCAGTTGTGTCTATGCTTAGAAAACTTCTGTGCTGGAGACACCCTTATGGGACAAGACTTGCAAAATTGCAAAAACCTCTGTGCTCAGCTGGGATTGGGCAGAGTCTCAGGGCATAGCAGACAGCCTTGGCTTCCTGTCAGCCCTGCCCTATGAATCCCCTGGGTCTCAGTGTTACTTGGTAATCACTGCAAGCACCTCTGCGAGAAAGCCACCCTTGAGTTTCGCCCACTGCCAGACAGTACAGTTTCTCCCTGAGTAAGTTTGGATCTGCTCTCTTGTGGCCCTACCCAGAACTTCCTATTCCTCTTATCCTGCTTGATACTTGTCTCCACGGATTTATTTTTTAACATATTATATAACTAGAGGCCTGGTGAATGAAATTCGTGCACTGGGTGGAGGGGGAGAGTCCGTAGCCCAGCCGGCACCCTCTCCAATCTGGGACTGCTCAAGGTATAAGAACCAAGCACACAATCATATGTGTACTAAGAGAGAGCCTGAGGATTCAGGGCAGGTTTTTGTGTTTGTTTTATTTTGTTTTTGCTGTGAGGTAATTTAAAAACGTATTTTTTATTGATTTCAGAGAGGAAGGGAAAAGAGAGATAGAAATATCAATGATGAGAATCATTGATCAGCTGCCTTCTGCATATCCCAACTGAGAGCGAACTCGTAACCTGGGCATGTGCCCTGATCAGGAATCAAACCATGACCTCCTATTTCATAGGTTGATGCTCAATCACTGAACCACATTGACTGGGCTCAGGGCAGTTTTTTAAATCAAGAGTGTTGAGTTTAAAATCCCAAGCTAGTAATGCTGATGATAAAAATAGTTTGGTTATTCAAGTCAGAGGAGTTTTTGTTCATTTTCTGTCTGGAATTCTGAGAGGATCCAGCTTTGCAAAATGATATACTTCAACATATTTTTTAGCCACAGTAAAGGAGAAATAGCACTATGGTCAATTTAAATACTGTCTTACAAAAATATCTGAAAATATTTTCCTTGCCTGAAGGAGGCTATGAAAAATATATACAAATTGAGAATTGCTGTGTCTGATAAGAAAACCTCATTAAAGAAAGTTTGTGGTGCATAGACCAAGTGAAGGGCATGGTTGAATATCAGAGGATCAATACTCAAGAAAAAAAGAAGATGGGAGTCAGATTGTTGGGAGAGAGAGTGAAGAGTTTGCATGCCGAGTCTTAGAGAAATTCCTAGAAGCTGCCACATGATATCTACATCATTCCATTGACCAGAACTCAGTTACTGGGTATATTTAGCTGCAAGGAAGTCTTGGAAGCATAGCTTTTATTCTAATGCAGAATAAAAAAAGGGAAAGAAAGCACAATGGATATTGAGGAAAAACTAGCAGGTTGTACCACACAGAATGACATTATAAATAATAAAAATCTAGAAGAAATGGATGATTTCCTGGACATTATGCTAAAAAGACAGACTTTATGAGAGATGTGTCCTAAATCATACATGCTCGAAACCCCAAAGCTAAATAAATGAAATAAAAATAATTTGCAAGAAGAATGTAATAAAAATAAAGAAAAGATGTAATAAAATAAAGAGAATATTTCAATAGTCCTCTTTCAGAATGTAACAGATTTCACTGAAAACAAAGCAAGGAACAATACATAGAAGAATTTAATGGTACAATAGAAAATGTGGAGTACAGACACGTAAGTACATACACATATATAAATTCATAGCTTCCAAAGAAAGTTAATTATGATTATAAATTCAGCCTCAAGGTAAGTCTTAACATTTTTTGAAAAGTAGAGCTTTTATAGGCACATTCTCTAATCATAATGTAATTAGCAAAAAATATAAAAAGTTGAAAATATTAACTCTTTAAAATGAAGAAATGAGTTTCTGTATAAACATGGGCAGAAAGTCAAAAGAAAAAAAATAGCCAAGAATGCCAAAAGCAAAGAAAATGAATAGTTCACTCCAAAACTTATGAGACACAATGATAGTTATATTTAGAAGAGAATATTAGTCTTAAATGCTGTTGTGGGGACATAAATAGCATAAGTGAGAAGTTTCTCCTTTCCTAGTCCTTACAATAAGTAAACCTGGCAAGTGAGTGTTAGGATGAAACTCTGAGTGTTTTGCAGAAATTCTTGTTAGCAGAAGCTTTGGTCATTGGCAGCAATTGGAAGCTAGGATTGACATCACTGGAAACGTTCATGAAGGTCCCACTGGGGTGAACATACTTGGCTTAGCATACTCCGGCGTGTTGGAAATTGTCATCTCTGGCAATATTTTCTCATCATTCCACCATTTCCTTAAAATCAGCTGGTTCAATTTTGAATTCCTGGATTGCATCTGTTAGTATAACATGCAATGTCACAGTTTTTTAGTGAATGTAAGTGATTCTAGGAAAATAAAAATCTATGCACTCTTATATTGAGAAGGAGTTAGTAAGGGAAGTGAGAGGAACTTAGTTTTTTGTTTTAAATTTCAAATTAATAGATTTCTTTAAATGTCTGAGTTATATTCATCTGTTTTGGAATTTACTTATATTCTTGACCTTAAGAAACCTGAAACTTAATCTTCAGAATCTGAAGGAACAAATACCCACTTGCCTCTTACTACAGAGGTGTAGTAAGAGGCAAGTGGGTATTTGTTCCTTCAGTAAATTCAACTGGATTGAGCAAGGATTTTTTTCCATCTTATAAATGGTTTCTGTGTAAAATGATTCAACACTGAGATCAGAGTGTGGTGACATGTTATTAAATGCTACAGAAAAGTTATAGGAAATCTGGTAGAAAACTCTGTTGTTTGATTATGTAACAATATAGAGATCAAGTTCATCAATGCAAAATAAAAATTTCATGACAAGCAGTTACTAACAAGGAAGCTTGCTTTGCTAGCAATTTAGGAAAATTGAAAGTTAAGATACATTATAAATATTTATAAATAAAAGTTCTTTCAGCCTAATAGGTAAGAGTGGAATTTCTGCTTGACTCAAAGAAAGGTGGAACTAAGTCAGTTTTTCATGTCAAATTTTATTTTGTCTGCATATGGAAGTTCTTACAGTCAGTGCTGTAGGTTTTGAGTAGTGTCAGGAGCTTTTGGTCTGCTGCTAATCTTCCTTAACCGGCCAGCACATTGCTGTGACTGCCAATTAGCCTATGAAAATTCTGGGGCAACTGGAGAAATAGTTTTTTTTTTTTTTAATGTGTTGTTGCTTAGGAAGATCTTAATGTTGAAATATAAATACCAGCTTTTCTATTATATTACAATTTCTGGAATATTTTTACTTAAAAGATGTAAACAAAAATTATTTTTTTCTAGAAGTTTGGGAGGGAAACCTTATGTAGCTGTTTTCTGCAGGTGCTGATTAGAGCTTGCATATCTCACTAGTAGAACAGGAAAACCTGTTTTCAATTAGTTTTTTATGAAGTTCAGTTTGGTATTTCTAATAAGATGATTTTTCTGACAGTGAAATTTATTCTAATCTAGCCTAAAAAGGGCAAAATTTAAGTAAATTTCACAATTTAGTATAAATAAAAACAAATAAAAACGGAGGGGAAGGAAAAGGGAACTTGACACTCAGTATAATAAACTATTTGGTCAGTTCTACTATTTACTCAAATCTTGAGGTAAATCATGGTATAATCCAAAGATTAAATTTTCCTGAGATTTTACCCTGGAAATTCTTGAGGCGGCATGCCTATATAGTTAGGAGCTTGAGACTACATGAAAAGGGCCTCATTAGGATGTTGGATCATAATTGCTAGTGACCAAGTGGCAAAAAAAAATAATAATAACTAAATTTAGATAGTTGTTTTAGAACAGTTTTGTTCACTCGCAACTTCAGTGAGCATTTTATTTTTCCAGAATCATTCCTGGGACTGAGAAAGTTGCTCAGTTCTTGATCTCATTCCATAGATGTGAAAACAGTGGAGGAGAGAGTACAATAGATTCTATGTTCACAGACAGTCACTGCTGGTATTTATACAGAGCTCCCTTTTTCTCTGCTTCAGCTGCTCTGAGATGAGACACTACCATGCTCAAGCTTCTTATATTCTTTCGTTTTTCTTTTATCCATTAAAATTATGGCTCTCTTATTCAGTCCCTCCCTTTAGAAAGCAAACAAATCAGCTGTTAGAGTTCTCCCCCGACTCTTTCACAGAAGTCTATTTAAAACACTACTTTAGTAATTTTGGGAGATAATCATGTCCTTTCTGTTTCCTGTTCTGCATTTCCTCTTGATCCCATAGCCACAGTGAAACGTGAGAGAAGAGTAATTTGTGCATCAATCTCTGATTTTATTTCTTTTCTCACAGTATCTGTAAGGTTCTTGAGCTGAATGGGTGTCCCTCGTATCCTTGCAACTGGAAGCACAGTTGAATAAACAGAATCATTGATGAGGCTCCCAAATTTATGAATTTGGAATAAAAAGGGAACATTTTAATAAAAAAGTTCTTCTCTTGTAGTATATTTCTCCTATTCACCAGTCATTAAACTGGATCTATTACTTTGTATTTATCAACCAGGTGGAGCCTCTTACTCACACTCACACACACACACACACACACACACACACGTCACGTACTGTTGCTATAAAGTTTAAATGAGAAAATGTAAGGAAAGAACAGATAGGTGAGAACACTGATGCCTTTGGACACTCCATTCTAAAATTTTTATCCAGGGACTATAATTTCAAATAAAATGTACAACATAATTAAATCTCTACTTTTATTTCTTTGTAGCCATACATTGTTCTGCATACATTCTTGAATGATGAAGAAAATGGGTTGCAAGTTACAAATACTATTGCATTTGCAATGGCCAAAATGTAAAATCCTTCACTTTTTATGGCCTGTGATGATTTTACTGATATTCACAAAAGTATCATGGGATCTATAATTCCATATAATGGAGGGATCTCATGGGAGCTTGGATTTCACTCCCACTGACAGCATGACCACAACAGATAATAGAGGAGCAGAACAAACCACCAGACTCAGGACACAGCCTGTGGCAGAGAGAGGAGCAGAGCTGTGGAGCAGTGCCACCATTCTTGAGCAGTAAGAAATGCTGGCAAGGACATTTTTGCAGAGTAATTAGAGGGAAGCAGAGCCTCTAAAACAATAAAGAATTAATACTCTGACTTTGAAAAATGTATAAGCAAATACCAGAAACAGTCTGGAGTTTCATAAGAGTACTTGAATCAGTGGTTGACCTCTCATGGCAAATTGTGTTGGGACAAGAATATTGTAAGACAAGTAGAGGCACAGCAGGATCTTGAAGAAGATAAAATTAAGTTATTCCAGAATAGATTCTACTTTCTTTGCCATTAAACTGTTGTCACCAATGTCTTAGCAGGGAGATTAGAACTTAATATATAACTTTATTTCATTAAATTAGATTCTACCTAATTTACTTGTTTCTCCAAAGTATATGGCTGGATGCCTACCAGTGATAATGTTTGGATTAGTTCTATTATTCCATAACAAAATCCCAGAAAACCATGTAGATTCACTGACCAGCATTCCGTCGACACTATGGAATCACTTTGGTTGGCCTCTCCGAAAACTGGCATATGTCAACTTGGAGAATTTCACTTGGGAGTAAACACACTTGCGTCACTGATCATAGCTTTGGTTAGAGAGGGGCTGCAGGATCCTTAGGGATTATTAGGAGTATTTTTCCTTGAGAGGATCAGCATATAGCCCTACTGCTATTCTAGAGGCAGTGAGTATAATCAGACCATTTGGGACTGAGATATGCAAAACAAAAAGCATTTATCACTTAAGCCTGTGTCCTACAGATAAAAAAAAAAAAAGGATGTTGTGTGGGCCAATGATATGAATGCAAGAAGCACTCCGAACCCAGCATTTGTTGTGTTGTTTTTTTTTTTGAGGGGGGTGGGGCTCTGGTGATGGCCAAGCATGCCTATGAAGAAGATGAACAGCAGCGAGTTCTGTAGCCTGGGAAACCCAGGCACGAGGCACCTGTGGCCAAGCTGGCCCAAAGGAGGCTGGGTCACCATTCAGGGTTTGGATCAGCATGTTCAGTATTCCCCCTCAGATATGGGGGAGACTGGGTGTCAGCCAAAAACAAGGCTAAAGTCAACTGGGAGGTCCACTGCTTGGGAGATCCACTCCCTTCTACACCACCGAAGTTTCCCAGATTCTTAGAGAGGTCAAGGGCAGATGTGGAGAAGGCTTCAGGAAGGAAATAATGACCTTCCTCTTTATTTGGCAGGTCTAACAATTAGTATAAAAAATAAAAGAGACATGAGAGTGTTTGTATCCAAGTATATGCATAATATTTTCATTCAATAGATTTGGGTTCAGGTCTTTTTGATTAACCTTTTTTATTTACTTTTGAAGCCCTTCAATAAGAATCTCCACACATTGTGCTAAATAGATCTTGAGAAAAGATGAATATTACCTGACTACTGCAGTCAATAATTTTTTTTTTGCAGGAAAAACTTGGTAAGAAGCCTCTCAGAATATTCTTGATAAAGCATTTTTTCTCTTTACCCCGCATTGGTAAATGTTATATTTATATACAAAACAAATAACGGTTCCATATTTCATATGAATTATTTGTGACAGTTGCACTAAATGTAAAATCATTCTGTAGTGGAAGACTAATGGGTTTTGACAATGAGGCAGTAAAGAATGAGAGCACATATTCTCAGGAAAGACGTGTGTAAGATTACCCCCTGGATCTATTTTCCTTTTAAGAAAATGTCTACAGTAAAGAAAATAAAAGTTAAAAATACCCTATGTTTTCTTATTCATTTCAGAATTTTCCTTGCAGGAAGAGATAATAAATAAGCCTCGTGGCTGTTAGTCCCCACAGCAGGGGTGGCTGGGAGCTGCAGCTGCAGGTTGGGGTAGAGACCCAAAGCGAGTGGAGATCACTGTGCGTGCTCCCCACAGAAGTCCGTGGCAGAGAGGCCTTGTTGGGAGGCTGAGATGTGCAGGATGCTGTGACGGGCTTTGGTATAAAGAGAGGCTGTAATTGTCCCCCCTTCTTCACCACTCCACTTGAGACCAATAGAAGCAGAAATACCAGGCTTTTCCTCATATCCTGTTTGTAACATGCAGTCAGTCTGAAGTATACTTGAATGATTGCAGCACAGAGTGTGTGGTGCTTGGGGATACAGGGCTTTGCTCCTCTTTCACCTCTCTACTTACCCTGTCCATAAAGAACATTTCAGAAGGAGTTCTGATTATCTTTAAAATTCAGTTCCTTCACACAGAACCTCAAATTAGTCTCATTGAACCTTGTCTCTACCTTTGAACATAGTAGGGCAATTCTTTTACCCTTAGAGGTTCCTTTCCAATAAACTTTCAATTTACAGTCTAGCTGAAGCCACAGAATTGCTGCTAATAGCTTCTTTATATTCAATCCACTGAAGAATCAGATTTAGGTACCTTGAAAGCTAGCCAGGGGTTTTGAAATAGAATAGTTTTTTCTTTCTTTATAAAAGTACTAGTGGCCTGGTGCACATTAAAAGGGGAATAATTAGAGGAAATGTTTTAATATTGCTATTTGCCCTTTCTCTATAATAGAAGTGTCAGAGATGAAAGAAAATTAGTAAAATGTGTATGAAAACCTTCCTCCTATCAGGGTCTGGGGCTCACCATGGGACCCAAAGTCAAGTCCCTGCCCACCCACATGTGCCTCAAAATTGTGTGAGACCCAGATCTGGCTGTTGTGCCCGCACCCCCCTCTCTTTGAGCTAGATCCAGACCAAGCCAATCCCAACCTTGTCAAGCCCTGCTGGGCAGGGGGCATGACCTGAGGTCCCCCATCAAGCCCTGTCAGGTGGGGGATGTAGCCTCAGGTCCCCCAGCCTAGCATCAGGAAAGGGGCACAGAATCAAGTCTCCCATCAAGCCCTGCTGTGTGTGGGGTGTGGCCTGAGTTCCCCAGACCCAGCACTGGGGGTGCACTTTGAGGTCCTCTATCAAGCCCTGCTCAATGGGAGGCACGGCCTGAGGTCCCCTGTCAAACCTTGCTTGGTGGGGGCGGTGGGGGGAGGGCATGACCTAAGGTCCTCCGGCCTGGTGCTGCAGGTGGTGGGGAGCAGCCTGAAGTCCACTAGTCCAGTCCCCTGTCAAACCTTACTGGATTGGGAGCCCGGCCTGAGGTCCTCTGTCAAGCCCTGATGGGGGCAGGGGAGGGTGTAGCCTCAGGTCCCTGCTGATTGCTCGTTAAGGCTACTTATGGGAACCTGGCCTCAGATGTGGGTGCAGCTATCTTTGTGATGGAGCTATGGTCAATTAGCATATTCCCCCTTTATTAAGATCATGTTGAATCCCAACAAGACTTGTGTCCTCTCCAAACCTCAGTTTCCTCATCCATGTGAGATAATAATACTGATACTATCTATGTGTCTATATCCGAAACTCCTCCTAGAGCAGTGGTCAGCAAACTGTAGCTCATGAGCTACATGTGGCTCTTGAGTGGCAGTTTGCTGCTCTATTGACTAATGAGTTTGCTGATCACTGACCTAGACTCTCAATTCCAATAATTACAGGCTGTTGTTGTTTCTTGTGATTAAGCTCCTATCCCAGTATTTGGCATACTCATTAGTCAACAGAGTGGTGAGCTTCTCCACTTCCATCAAATAAGTTTCCTGAAAAGATTAGAGGCCCAGTGCACGAAATTTGTGCATGGGAAGGTGTGTTCCTCAGCTCAGCCTGCACCCTCTCCAATCTGGGACTCCTCGAGAGATTAACGGACAGTCGGACATCCCTCTCACAATCCAGGACTGCTGGCTCCAAAGTGCTCACCTGCCTTCCTTCCTGATTGCCCCTAACTGCTTCTGCCTGCCAGCCTGATCACCCTCTAACCACTCCTCTGCCAGCCTGATTGATGCCTAACTGCTCCTCTGCCAGCCTGTTTGCCTCTAACTGCCCTTCCCTGAAAGCCTGGTCACCTCTAACTGTCCTCCCCTGCAGGCTTGATCACCCACAACTGCCCTCCCTTACAGTCCTGATCCCTCCCAACTGCCCTCCCCTGGTGGCCATCTTGTGGTGGCCATCTTGTATCCACATGGGGGCAGCCATCTTGTGTGTTGGAGTGATGGTCAATCTGCATATTACTTTTTTATTAGATAGGATAGAGGCCTGGTGCATGGGTGGAGGCCATCTGGTTTGCCCTGAAGAGTATCCCAGATCAGGGTGGGGGTTCCTTTGGGGGTTGGGACAACTTGGGCGAGAGGCCTGTGTTGGTTTGCAGGCCGGCCACACACCCCAGCCGACCCAAGTGGAGGCCCTCGTATCTGGGATTTATTTATCTTTTACAATTGAAACTGTAGCCTGGAGTGGAGCCAAGCCTCCTGCTCACTCTGTGGTGGCAGCCATTTCTGTTGGAATTTATTTATCTTCTATACTTGAAACTTTATAGCCTTGAGTGGAGGCCTGGGCCAGCCAGGGTGTGTGGAAAGCTTGGCTTTCTCCATTGCCAGGGAAACCCAAGCCTCCCTTCTGCTTGCTGGTTGGCCACAGCCATCTTGGTTGGATTTAATTTGCATACTTGCTCCTGATTGGCTTGTGGGTGTGGCTTGTAGCAGAGTGATAATTAATTTGCATATTGTTCTTTTATTAGATAGGAAGAATTTAATAGATTGCTCTAACCAATTAGAATCATTTCAGGAAATTTATTAAATTACTCTCTCTCTCTTTTAATTCTTTGTACAGCAGTGTTTTTTTTCCTTGTGAATGGAAAGAGTGCCCCCTTCAGGTACTTTAGAGAAAGTAACCTGTAAAATTGTGTACACAAGTGGAATTTCTTTTTGTAAGCCAGCAAGATGTTTCTAAAAATTTCTTGGCAAATTAATTTTTAAATCTTATTGGTTTAGTCAGGATATATGTCAAGTGACAAAAATGTAATTAACATAAGCTTAGGCAACAAGAGAAATGCATTGGCTCCTATAATCTTGGCATGTGCAGCAGTGTCCGTGGGCTTCTGGGATCCAGAGTGCCAGGGAACTAAATCCTGCAAAGACTCTCCTTTCATTTCATTTCTCTCTGTGTATCAGTTTCATTTATTGACACCATAAAGCAGAAGACACGATTGCAAACGTTTTCTAGCTGGAGATTATTTCACAGTACAGCAACTAAAGAAGGACAAGGACACCTCTTTCCCATTCCAAATTTAAAAAATCTGAGCTTAGGCTTTCCTTATATTGGTGTGAGACAGGTTTTCCTCTAGGGAGTCAATTTGTGACTGCAGCACGGTGTACGTGATATGATAGGCTCATATGGGTCAGGAGTCTACCCCTGGTTCAGTCAGGAAGTCTAAGTTGGTTAAATAAGTAAGATGGCAGCCCTTCCCATTTAGAGTTTATATTTTACAAAGAGGGAGTTGCTGTTCTGAGTGGACAAAGTGGAAGATGCCCACCACAGTATTGCTATCTCAATGTATGAACTATTAGTGGGGAAAGATTGGAAGAGTGAGAAGGTTTGCATTTCTTTAGGACTCCCCCAAACACGAGTAGCTACTTATGATCAACTGGGTATATTTATGAACCATTTTTCCTTCCCGCAAGCAGTGTATTTTTTCTGTACATGTTAACTCTTAGAGGACAGCATTATAGCTTCTTCAGTTCCTCACTTACCTTTCACACAAAATTGTAAAAAAAAAGAACAAAATATAATATCAATACTTAATATGTATGGAGTTGCACTGTAGGCCAAGTACTGTGCTAAAAATAATCCCATTAATTATCAGAATATTTATATTTTACAGAAGAGGCTTATGGTACTTATAGGGAATAAATAATGAGCTCAAGATCATGAAGCTGGTACAGAGTGGAGTGCAATTCAAGACAACTATCTTAACTACTGGGCATTAGCTTAGTCCTTTGTTTTTCTGTATGGGTGTTAACAGGCTTCTGTTTAGGACTTTGGAGCAGTAATTTTTAAGCCAATATACTCACTGCAGCAAATCTATGGCAACTTTATTCACATAATTTCTCAATCTTTAAAAATTTTTAAACTCAATCCTCTATTGTCTCAAGCAAGTTCCCACTGACATTCCTTTTCCTGCATGAACTCGCCGTAACTAATAGAACCACTCAAAACTGATTTTTCTCCTAGACAACACTTGAAGAAAAAATACTAGGTAGAATACATTAGAAGAAATAAAACACATTATAGTAAAACAAAAATATCAAGGATCCACCACGTATTAAGTGATGTAATGAATAATTTCACAAGATTAAGTCTTGGTTTTAATGGAGTTATAAGTTAGTTAGGAAAATTAAAATAATATGTATAGAGCAAAAGTTAACAATGAAATGAAAGAGATGCATCTACTTTTGGAGGAGGGTGGTTATAGGCTCTATATGGATTCAGGAAAGAAATAGGGAGAGAGAGAGAAAATGAGAATGGGATTTGGTGGGTCAGGGTGAGAAGGCTAAAAGGCTAATTCTAATGTAACCCTGATGTTTGGGGGGCTAGCAATCTGAATCTGTGCCCAAAACCTAATGTACATTCTTGATAATCTATAATTAAGTCACTGCCCCTTTCCCACAATCTGGTCTTACAAGATCTGTTACCTAAATGCTCACATTTTACTGAGGCCAGAAACCATGAACAACACACAGCTCCCAGAGGGGGAAATCAGCGCTGGCACCAGGCCAGGCCCTTAGATATGATCTCAAGACCCCCATCCCAATGCATGGGGCTTTTTGCAAAGCTCAAGAAAGGTCTGGAAGTCCCCATCCATAGATAGGGGACAAATAAACCAAAAGGGGATAAAAGAAGGGCCTCTACCATATTGGTTTGCTCAGACTCTGGAGGCAACTCCTCTGAGACTGTCTGCATAATAAAACTGTGTAACTCTATTTCTTTAAGTGTTGCTTGGGTTTCTTCTGTCTTCTACAACAAGGAGAGAAGGTCAAGAGAGAAAAATCTTACTTAATAATTGACAAACATATAAATTGATCATACCTCCGCTATACCACTAGCCTATCAGGAGTGATATGCAAATTAACTCAACAAAGATAGTGGTTAATTTGCATACACAGGCGCCCAGTGATAGGGGCAGGATACTTGTGCTATCACCATAGCAATGACACAGGCATTCTTCCCCATTCCTGTCTCTCAGGGCCTTTGGGCAGCATGGGAAGGTGGGGCGGAGCTAAAAGAGGAAGCTTGTGCCTGAGTGGAAAAAGTCTGGGCAGGAGTGGAAAGACAGTGCTGGCAGCCAGGGAAAGGAAAGCCCATTCTAGCATGAATCTTCTTGCATCGGGCTTCTAGTTAAATAATGAAGAGCAAAAAGAATATGCTTTTCAACTTGCAAGAGGATTTGAGAAGAATAAAAAAACATAAATAAGGTATTAGTCATGGGAATGCTAAATAAAAGATGAATCTGAGAGCACTTAAAAGAAAATGAAAACTGACAAGAATTGGTGCCTGACTATAAGCTTTAAAGTTTCAAGCCTGAATAAAGGAAGGATATAGTGCTATTTACAGGAACTGGGAAGTATAGAGAGGCACCTAAACTGGGCAAGTTTTTGAACTTGAGATAATAGCGATGTATTAAGTGGAAATGGCCAAGTGAGAGCTGGAGACATAGAACAGAATCCTATATAATAAAGAGGTAATATGCAAATTGACCATCACTTCAACACACAAGATGGCCACCCCCATGTGGTCAAAGATGGCTGCTCCCATGAAGACACAAGATGGCCACCACAAGATGGCCAGCAGGGGAGAACAGTTGTGTGCAATCAGACCAGCAGAGGAAGACAATTGGGAAGGACCATGCCTGCAGGGGAGGGCAGTTTGGGGCAACCAGGCCTGCAGAGGAGGACAATTAGGGGTGACCAGGCCTGCAGGGAAGGGCAGTTCGGGGTGACCAGGCTGGCAAGGGAGGACAGTTAGGGGGGGGACCAAGTTGGCAGGGGAGGCCATTTAGTGCAATTGGGCCAGCAGGGAAGCAGTTAGGTGTCGATCAGACTGGCAGGGGAGTGGTTAGGGGGTGGTCAGGCTGGTAGGCAGAAGCGTTTAGGGGCAATCAGGCAGGCAGGCAAGCAGTTGGGAGTCAGCAGTCCTGGATTGTGAGAGGGATCCCAGATTAGAGAGGGTGCAGGCTGGACTGAGGGATACTCCCCCTGCCCCCTGTGCATGAATTTCATGCACCAGGCCTCTAGTTTTAGTTAAATAGAAAATGCTTGACACAGAGCAAAAACTCAATGTATTACAGATATTACTATGCATTATCATATGTGCTATTTAGTATTATCATTCGTGTGTACAAACATTTATTCCTCCAGATTGTGAATTATATAAATAGGGACTTTCTCCTAGCAGTCTTGATTTCCCAGTGTGCAGCATGTGATAGACACAAGATAGGTGCATTTGTTTGTTGAAATTAAAGTAGGGCTTCCATATCACAGACTGGGTGGCTAAAACAGTGGAAATTTATTTCTCATAGTTCTGGAGGCCAAAAATCCAAGATCAAGGTGTCAGAAGGTGTGATTTCTACTTGAGCCTCTTTCCTTGGCTTGCAGATAGCAGCCTTCTCATTGTGTCCTTGCATGGTCTTTCCTTTGTGCTTGAGGACCCCTGGTATCTCTCTGTGCCCTAATCTCCTTTTTATTATAAGGACACCAGTCAGATTGGATTAGGGCCCACCTGCTCAATGGCCTCATTTTAATTTAAAAGCCCTATATTAAAATGCAGTTATATTCTGAAGTGTTGGAAGTTAAGGCCCCAATATGTGAATTTGAGGGGACACAATTCAGCCCAAACAATAGGAACGGAACTTGGTTTTTAAGATGGAACATAGGAGAGTTGAGATAAAGTACTCAATATATGTGTAGTATTTGTGTGCTGGATAAGTGGAGAAGGTGGAAGAGGTAGGATTCAGGAAATATTTTCCTTATGATTTGATGCAGATTTGGAATTACAAATAATATAAATGTTTAGAAACTTTAAAAGTTCAAGTATAAAGGTTATATATTTCTAAAAGTCATTAATTTCATCAAGATCTCTTTATACAAAGTATTAACTGATGATTTTACAAATTTCTTCCTTAGATGTGATTATTTCACTGTTTTCATTCTTAATGTGTATAATGTGTATTTGTGTTTTCTTTTTGTTTTGTAGATTTTATAGAACTTTTGGATCTATTTATAAAGTCAAATTTTTGTTTTACTCTTAAATTAATTTCTACTTTTACATTTAGACTTTTCTTTCATTTATTTTGCTTAACTTTAAAAATTTCTTGATTTGTCTTCTTTATTATATTCTTTACTTCATTAATAAATGTAGTATTAAAGGTTTTACTTTTTATGAATATTGCTTTGAATGGATCTATAGGTTTTTATATGTTAATTTTTAATGGCTTACAGTTTTAACTTTTAGTTCTCTGACCTGGAAATTACTTAGTGGTTAATTTCCTTGTCATTCATTTACTAGTTATTTTTTAATTATTAATTTTTAACTTTATTGCATTATGTTCAGAGAATGTGGCTTTTATGAATCTTTCTAATTGTTCCTTTGAGTCACAGTACATGCTCATGTCTTGGTAAATGTTCCATAGCTATGTGTGTGTGTGTGTGTATATATATATATGTCTGCTATTTTTCATCTCCCTCTTTTTCTTTTTCTCGCTGTAAAATAGATATTAAACTATCCCATAATTAACATATTGTCAAATTATTCTTGTATTTTCAACAAATTTTGCTTTACATTTTTGCATGTGATATTTTTTGAATAATAGTTGGCTCATTCATCCATGCATTATGAATTTTAAAAAATAATTATTGAGAGTCAATTATGTTTCAGATTCCAGGTTGAACTCTTAGGCTACAACAATGAGTAAGACAGACTCAATCTCTGATGTTGTGGAATGTGCAACCTCTTGGGGAAGGCAACATCAACACTCATTCCGTGATCATCACTAAGTGGGGAGGATGTTGAGAAAGGGAGAAATACGGGTTACTGTAGAAAGCTTAGCAGGGAGTAATACATAAATCTAGGGGGCTAGGAATGACCTTCTTGAAGAAAAAATGTTTAAATAAAAACTCACACTTTAGGATCTAAAAGCAGACAGTATTATTTAGGGTTCTAGCAGGAAACTCATATACACACAAAAAAAATGGAAAATCTGAGGAAAGTTAAATATGGCACTAATTATGTGGGGAACAAATAAAGAATAGTGCTGTACTCTGAGAATAGCATCTCTCCAGGTCTAAAACAGGAGGGAGAGAGTGATTACTGGAGATAGAGAGACTACTTGGAGAGTCTGTGATATAGTGTCAATGTCAGCCGATGTCAATCTCACAGGGAGGAAGCTTGGGGAAAATATATTCTTTGATCTGAAATCCTCCTTCCTTCTGATCTCTGCAGGTACTCACTTTGGGTCAAAACCAATTAATAACCAAAAGGCAAGAGAGCTCATTGGTACATTCCCAACTGATACATTCTGGGGCACAGAGCAGGGTGAAGAAGGATGGGCAGAGAACCTGGAAGGGAAACAGGAGAAATTATGAGTGAAGGTGAGAAATGGGAGATGAGGCCAGAGAAGTAAACCAGAATAAGAAAGGCTTTATGAGCCTTGGTAATGATTTTGTATTTTGTACTTTGGGAAATAGGAAGTCGTTGATTACTTTCAAGCAAAAGAATAAAGTTATCAAACTTGCATTTTAAAATGATAACTTTGGCTATAATGAAGAAAATTCCTTGGATGGGATGATGGCTTCCTTCACTGGAGGAACCATGGAGTAGTGAGACAATGAGCCCAATTTGGGGCATATTAAGTTTGAAGCATCCAGGTGGTTCTGACCTGAAAAGGGTCTTGGCTAGAGGTACACAATGTGTCACTGTAGAAAAGTTAAATGGTGTTTGAGTTTTAGGAGTTGATGAGATAGCCTAGAATCTGTGTAGCATAAAAGAGGAATTAGGGATCTCAGAACTCAAGAAATTGATAGTGGAGGTATAGCCTTCAAAGAGACAAAAAAAAAATAGAGATGGCTAGGAAGATAGAACAATCCTGGATAAGTTTTAGAAAAAGTCATTTAAATTATTGAATGATGTGCATTCCTGACATACCCTAGATGAGTCAATATGAGCTTTTGTACCAGGGTATCAGGATAAGTTAGTGAGGTCATTTCCAGTAAGATAGATCTTAAAAGTCTACCTTTGATAGACTTTCTTCATCTTTAGGAGTGACTTAGGAGAATAAATTTATAGATCCTCAACTTCTCTATGTACTCTTCCCCCAAAATTATCTACCTGGTAGTGTAACTGTGGTTCTCAATTCCTATCTCTCATTTCAAAACTATCCTCAAACTTTGTAGAAGAAGGAATTATTATTATTATTAGTAGTAGTATTATCATTATTACTTGTAGCAGATGTTTATAAACCTCTCAGGTATTAGGAAAAAGAATATTCTTTTTATTGGTTCCAGGAAAGACTCCTTTCATGAAAGTATTATAGATTTGACCCTGGTCATTTATTAAAAAATTAATTTCCAAAAAATGTTTGCCTTTTATATTAAAAACCTTAAAAATTATAATTAGGTTGTTTTTATCTAATGTGCATTAGTAATAATTCTAGTTACAACTCAATCCAGAAAAAAATGACTTTTCACAATTAGAGTGATATGGTCAGAGGAAATTGAAAAAAAATTCAATTTTATAGCATGTTTTTGTTGCTGACTTTTTGGGTGATCAGTAAAATACTTTCAGCCCTGGCCAAATGGTTTAGTTGGTTGGAGCATCTTCCTATACGTCAAAAGGTTGTGGGTTCGATTTCAGATTCCACATATCTACGTTTCAGGTTCTATCCCTGACACAGGAGGCAACCAAACGATGTTTCTCTCTCATATTGATTTTTCTCTCTCTCTCTCTTCTTCCTCTCCCTTCTCCTTTTCCTCCTCCTCTTCCTTCTTCTTCTCTGCTTCTACTCCTCCTTCTCCTTTGCCCTCCTCCTCCTCTTCCTCTTCCTCCTCCTCCTCCTCCTCCTCCTCCTCCTCCTCTTCCTCCTCCTTCTTCTTCTTCTTCTTCTTCTTCTTCTTCTTCTTCTTCTTCTTCTTCTTCTTCTTCTTCTTCTTCTTCTTCTTCTTCTTCTTCTTCTCTGCTTCTCCTTCTCATTCCTCTTTCTCAAAATATAATTTAAAAATATTCTTGCATGAGGATAAATAAATAAATGAAAATAAAATATTTTAAAAGAAAACATGTATTCTGTTAAATTCTGCAGGAGAAGTTGAATGGAAATGTAATTTTAAGGAAAGAAAGAAACAATATATAAAGTCTTCAATTGTTAATTGGATGTTGGTGGGTGTCAAATCACTTTGATATTAAGATTTCATTGTATTTATTTAAAAGCTATTATATGACTTTTATTTGAAAATGTCAATATTTATAATACAGTGGAATTTATAGCCTTTACAGCTCTTTAAACATTTAAGGTAATTATAAAATACTTTAGAAGTTATTTTAAAAATGTGTGAAAGTCTTATTGTTTTCCAAATTCTGGCTGCCATTAATATAATACACTAGTTAGTTTATGAATATGAACATACTTTAGTGATAATGCAGAATTACGGTCAATGTGTGTTTATATTCAATCCTCTAATTTGTATCTTCTACAGATGGGTGGAAAATAACCATCATTGAAATTCATGTTGCTTCTCAAATATTTTTTTCAATTTGAATCTAAATAAAGAAAGACAGAACAATAGATGTTTAGATCTGATATCACTCACCTTTCTGAATTTGCAGATGTTCTATGCAAAAAACTATCAAACAATATAATTTTGAGAAGCTGTCAAGGAGGTTATCAGCCTCACCATTAAGCTGAAATTGTTTTCTTCTGTCAAAAGAGATTTAAACTTCTGTTGCTCTAGTCAATGAAAAGCGCTGATTTCTGTTGTTGAGAGGATGAAGCTTCCAGGGAAGTGAGACAAGGAGCTTAAGAGAAAGGGTGCATTAAAGCTCCATGCTGCCAGTTTTATTAACAACCAAAGCAGGATACATATTACTAAGAAGCTAAATATCCACAAGGAATTAATATGTGGATGTATCATTACTTTTTGATGGCAAAAGGAGTTTGAAAGAAAATTAATAGTATTGGGATCATCTGTGTGTTATGCATTTATTCATTCCTCTTTTAATAACATTACGGCTTTGCCTTAGGTAACCACTTTTTCC
>PVJN01026663.1:0-28833 GCA_004026805.1 Lasiurus borealis | reverse complement strand
AGCTAGGGGCAACCAGGCAGGTAGGCAGGTGAGCAATTAGGAGCCAGCGGTCTAGGAATGTAAGAGGGATGTCCAACTGCCGGTTTAGATTGAGCCTAAACCGGCAGCTGAACATCCCCCAAGGGATCTCAGATTAGAGAGGATGCAGGCTGAGCTGAGGGAACCCCCCCCCCGCTTTCCTACGCACGAATTTCATGCACCAACCTCTAGTTTACTGATAATACAGCTTTAATAAAAGATTACTTGTCACTCGGTCCTCATACAAAAGTAAAGCAAGAATATGTTTTTCCATAATAATAAGCTTTTTAAAAAATGTTTTACATTAAACAAAAAATAAATTTACCAGATAGTGTAAGTCTAATAATAATCACCACAATGACCATGTTAAAAGCAAACAATATACAAACATGGAATGCATTTTTAATCTAGTGTGGTGTTAGCTTTATTTGTAAACACATTTTAGATTTACTAGGACCAAAACAATAATTTGAGGGAGAAAAAAAAAGATGTGCAAGTAGTACTTACCTTTTTTGATATCATTCCAGCACCTGCTTTGCGTTTTAGATCTTGGACTATGCTACATTCCATCACAATAAACTCCTCTAACTGTTTGGGATGGCATAAACTATTGAAAGGGTGACTCCAGAAAGTGCTCCCATCAATATCTGCCACTAAGAATAAACATAGACTATTAAAGAACAAGAGAAATAAAGCGTTTAAATAAAAGTCAGCAAGTGTCATAAGTAGGGACAATTTGGTATGTACAAACTGAGAAGCATCAGGTCAACATCAACAATAAGGGCAACTCACTCTCTAGTCTAGAGCAACCTTTCTACTGTGACCCACAGGTTGAGAACTGCTGCTGTAGGCCTAAGACCATTAGAAAACAGATATTTACATTACGATTCATTACCCTGTTTCCTTGAAAATAAGACAGTGTCTTATATTAATTTTTGCTCCCAAAGATGCGCTAGGTCTTATTTTCAGGGGATGTCTTATTTTTCCATGAAGAAGAATATGGTACACATTTATTGTTGAACAACAAAAAAAGGAAATTTATTACCTATATATATACAGTACGATAGTTGTCATCACAAACCAGCTCACTGATTGGCTGCAGTGCAGCCAGAGCTGTTCAGGCAGTGCAAGGTCTCTTTAAATCAATAGTCAGAGGCATTACGGTAGCTTCGGGGGCCTTATATTCCAGGGAGGCCTTATTATCGGGGAGGTCTTATTTTCGGGGGGATGCCTTATATTACAACGAGAGGCAAAACTGGAAGTAGGTCTAATTTTCGGGGGATATCTTACTTTTGGGGAAACAGGGTAACAGTAGCAAAATTACAGTGATGAAATAGCAATGAAAATAATTTATGGTTGAGGGTCACCACAACATGAGGAACTGTGTTAAAGGGTCGCAGCCTTAGAAAGGTTGAGAACCACTGCTCTGGAGTCACCATTTATTCCTATAAATCAGCCCAAACTGCTCACAGCTCAAGAGACTATCAGGTGTCAAACATTATCTTTAAGAAGTTACTAACACCACAACACCAGAAAGCGAAGTGCCTTTAATATAAAGTCAGATACAATCAGTCGTATAGCTGTTTCATGGGTTAGCATTTTATTTCAGAAACATTATCAGTTGTCTTAGGCACTTGATTTATAGAAAAGTTTTACCTGACAGATGTTCATCCCAATATTGTAAAAAAAGAAAGAAAGAAAGAAAACCTCTACCTGTTGAATTCTAATCTAATTGACAAGGATAATAAATGACTTTTAGAAAAATAGCAAAATAAACTCAATTTCTGTAACAGAAAACTTGTATTAAAAATAAAAAGTGAGCCGAGACCGGTTTGGCTCCGTGGATAGAGCGTCGGCTTGCAGACTGAAGGGTCCCGGGTTCGATTCCGGTCGGGGACATGTACCTTGGTTGCGGGCACATCTCCACTGTGGAGAGTGCAGGAGGCGGCCGATCAATGTCTCTCTCATCGATGTTTCTGACTTTCTATCTCTCTCCCTTCTTCTCTGTGAAAAATCAATAAAATATAAAAAAAAAAAAAGTGAAAAAGATCAAGAAGGAGGCGATGCAAACAAGTCCTGAGGAGACACCTATCAATATGGGATCTTCTTCAAAAAAGTTTTTATCAAGGAAATGTTAAAAATTATTTATAGTAATGATGAAATTGGTTAAAATTTATATTTAAACTAAATGTTCTACTGAATCACAAAAAGTTAACTGTTCCAAACTTTAGTCACAAAAATAAAATGAGGTAAATAAAGTCAATTTCAGTAAAAATAAATGGCATATGCTGTGGCTAGTTTAGCTCATCAAGAATAGAGCAACAGCCTGTGGACTAAAGGGTCCTGGGTTCAATTCTTGTCATGGGCACACACTCAGGTTGCAGGCTCGAGATCCCCACTAAGGGGCATTCAGGAGGCAGCTGATCAATGATTCTCTCATCATTGATGTTTTTCTCTCTCTTTCTCTCTCTCTCTCTCCCTCTCCCTTCCTCTCTAAATTCAATAAAAATATATTTTTAAAAAATTAAAAAATAAAATAAATAGCATAAAACTATTTTTAAAAGTTCACAGAATTACTTCTTCAAGTAAAAAAGACAAGGTAACATCAAAAGCTTTAAAAATTGGGGTTTTGTAAGAAACAATAGTAAAAATGTTAACTAGTTTTTCAGAATATTATTGAAAAATTGGATGAAATTAACAATATAAATTATTACTGCTTGTCAGATAGAATTGTCAAGGCAAACAGTTCCGAAAACTTACCTTGTAGGGTATTTGGATCTATGAGATGGATGGCACTGGTTACACGAATACACACACAAATCTGATTCATATTTCCCAGGCTTTGTGCCAGTCTTGGAGATAGACAAACAACATTATCCTAGACATAAGAACTCACATTTAGAGTGAAGCTAATCTTAAATAACAGTTCCAAAAAACACTCATCAATGCATACCTGATTCAAATGCATTTGCTCAAATTAAAACATTAAATTTTTAATTCTGTGTATCAAAGAGCCTAAAAAAGGGGAATTTTTAGAGAAGCAGAAAATAAGCTATACCTTCTTAAAATGGGGATATTTGTCTTAATAAAAATGCTTTAATACTTTTTCAGATCATATTCATCAAGCTATTAAATTTATTTCAATTTTATTGAAGTGTGAATGCTTACCACTCTATGTTAACATTGTACATTCTAAGCAAAGCATAAGTAGCAGAAAAAGAGTGATTTTCTAAATCTACCTGTGACTTCTTTCAATCTCCATAAAAAACCAATTTCAGGGGAGCCGCATGTTTCTCTTTCATGGCTACATATACAATATGCCCTCTATGTGTACATTGGGAAATAATACCAGTAATGAGGTTATCTGTTTATAAACTGTATCCTATCTAATAAAGAGGGAATATGCTAATTGATGGCCACACCCTCACAAAGATGGCAGCGCCCATAGCCAATGAGGGAAGAATATGCTAATTGACTATCATGCCCTCAAAGATGGCGGTGCCCACAGCCACAAGATGTCGGCACCCAGTCCCCTCAGCCCCATGGGGGGGGGGGGGGGGGAGCAGGAGCGAGACACGGCCAGGTCTGCTCCCAAGTGGGTCCGGCTACTCCACACACCTGCCTCCGGAGTCCCCCAGTCCCCTCAGACCCCCGAGGCACAGGCAAGCTGCTGATGGCAGCTGCTCAGCTACCCAGGGCCACCGAGGCTCAGGTAACCAGGGCCAGCCGAGGTTGCACTGCTAGCAGTGGCAGTAGCAGAGATGTGATGGGGGTGTCACCTTCCCCTGATCACCAGGTCGCCTCCTGTCCCTGAGGGCTCCCGGACTGTGAAAGGGGGCAGGCCGGGCTGAGGGATGCCATTCTAGTGCATGAATTTTCATACACTGAGCCTTTAGTTAAAACATAAAAGAACATGGGTTATATTTTAAGCTACATCTATTCACAATCATAGGCTCCTGCACTAAAGGACATCTGTGTATCCCTAACACCACCTACTCCAAGTACTTCCTTTTTAACTTAAGATTCTCCAAAGATGAATGAAAATACTACTTTACATGGTATATGCATCCAGTTATCTGTATGAATCACTCAAAGTACTTTATACACAAGGCCTCAAATATACCCTCACACCTAGATTTATATTTCCCAGGCTCTGCACCAGTAAAATGTTCAATTTTAAATCTAGGGTTTGCAAAATATGCCCCTCAGGCCAAATTTGGCCCACAGTCCACTTCTATGGAACACATCCTCAGCCATTCATTTACCTATTATCTATGGCTACTTTGTGCAACAGCAAGAGTTGAATAGTGCAAAGGAGACCCCATGGCCTTATAGTTGAAAATATTTACTCTCTGGCCCATTACAGAAAAACTTTGCTAACCCTACTTTACACAACTCTAGTCAAGTCATCTAATCTCCAGGAGATTCAATTACCTTATCTTCAAAATGCTAGTATAATTTACCCGTTATTATGAGACTTAAAGAAGTGAAATATACTCAAGAACTTAGATATTAACATATCTTAGATATACAGAATGCTCAGAATTATGCCACTTATTATTATTAGTTTTAAATATCAACATATAAGATCCTATATTACAGAGATCTCTAGACACATAATCCTGAGTACACAGTCTTATGTACACTAGATCCTTAATAACTATTTGTTTAATTTTAATCCACTTATGTTTTTAGAAACAAGTTTTTACCTTAGTACAATTAAATGAAATGATAACCTACACATTTTAAGTGTTATTCATATTATGTTTTTAAATCACAAAAATGATTCTATGGTCTCATTTCTACAATACTGTTTATTTTCATCATGCTAAACTACAATTTGAACATATTCCAAAGTAGTTCACTGATATTTATTTTAATGTAATTTCCTGTATTGAAAGTTTCAAAGAATTGTCATGTGTCCACAAGGATCACAAATTTTAAGGAATAAGGACATTATAAAACTGAAATAGGCCTTTTAATTAGTTCACTCAAAGAAAGGGTATGCCAATTTTAAGTGTACTAATTACTTTTTAACATTTTTTTCACATGCTGCATGTGTTAGAAATTGTTATGAAGGAAGAAGTTATTCTAAAATTTTAACCATTCCCAGAAGGAAACGAAAAGCTAATCATTACATATAAACCAATTAATTACTTATAGTCTTTTGTGAACAATGGGTTAATTGAGTAAGAAAAAGTACCTTGCATATTGGAACAATTTCCATAGAAAAAGTGCTTTTGTAATTGTATGTGTTACTATGAATATCCTGAGAGATCAGTCTCTGTGAGGCTTTGTATCTATTAGGAAAAAAAGTTAATAGTAATGAAAAGACAAATGTCTTACTTATAAGATCTCAAAATATCAATTTTCATCAAATCCAATCATCACCGGCAAAAGTCTGAAACAGCTTTCTGATGTCCACTATAGTGAAGCCCAATTTCATCCATTTACATTTCAAACCCTCACCAATAGGACTGCACCCTAACTATTTTCAACTTTATCTACTAAAAACTTACAAATATTCCCGTGGCTCAGACCATTCTAATCCATATGCAATATCTATTAAAAGGTACACTAATATCCATAAGTCTTTGTTCATACTAATCTCACTTTTCAACATAAATTCTACCTTTGAAAATTTTCCACTTTGAGTTATTTCTCCTCTATAAAGCTTCTCCCCAAAGCTCTCTACTCATTTTTTCTGTTCTCTTATTTAAAAATATCCAATCAAAAAAAATATATATATATATCCAATCAATCATTTGGCACGACTGAGGTCTATATCCCCAAAGTGATTCTTATGTGCTCTTACAGTAATACTTCTTCCCTTAAAGTGGAAAACAAATAAATGTTCACTAATTGTGTAAGTATTCCTCCTACAATTTTAAATATCTATATATATAAAAGCCTAAGCAATCGAACGACTGAACAACCAGTCGACCAGTCACTATGCTGCACACTGATCACTAGGGGGCAGCCGCTCAATGCAGGAACTGGCCCCTGGTAATCAGTGTGCACCCACAGCAGGAGCGCCTCTCAACTAACTGACAGGCAGCAGATGCCAGGCTTACAGCTGTGAAGTGTAGCTGTGGGGGCACGAGCCTCTCCTGCCTCTGCAGCAGTACTACTGAGTGGCAGCAGCGACAGGCGCAGTAGGGCTAGAATGAGCAGGAGTGATGCGATGCCTGGTCCAGGCTCAGTCTTCTCTCTGGCCGCCTGCTGCTTTGTGCACTACTACATTCCTTGGGGGATGTCAAACTACCGGTTTAAACCCTACAATCCCTGGGGATCAGGACAAAACTGGCAGTTGAACATCTCCTGAGGGGTCCTGGATTGCAAGAGAGTGCAGTCCAGGCTGAGGTACCCCACTGGTGCACAAATTCATGCACTGGGCCCACTGGTTTTAGCATAAGAGAGGCTGTTTTAGTCTAAAGCAGGGATATGACCTATATCCACTCCCCACTCCTGGGATTTAATTAATCACATTTAGCTTCAGAACATACCTACAGGGAACTGTACACTGAAGAAATTCTACCATCTTCTGAGCATGCTGCTTTGAAGAATAATAGAAATCCAATCCATCTAAAAAAAAATAAAATAAAATAATTCTGCAAAATAAGATTTTCCTCTACTAACATGACTATATAACAAGTCCTTTAAGAATAGCTATTTCTAAACCTATACTTTAGAGACTAGAAAAACAATGTACTGTCCACCAACAGCAAGCACTGTTAGCAAGAAATTTAAGCGTGCTAAAGAATATTTATATTTTTTACTATTAATTATTCAGCCATCATCTAGTTGTATAAGTATGCTACATCAACAGTAAGTGATAAGAATATGCTCTAAAGAGCCATTATAAAATTATGCAAAAAATAAATTCCATCTTCAATAAATCTAATTATATTATTTGTTTTCCACTGTTATTACTAAGTTTAGCCTTCTGATTGAATATATCCAGGATAAATGCCGCTAGACATATGAAAAAAT
Organism: Lasiurus borealis; assembly: GCA_004026805.1. NCBI lineage: Eukaryota > Metazoa > Chordata > Mammalia > Chiroptera > Vespertilionidae > Lasiurus > Lasiurus borealis. The sequence goes on along the minus strand of PVJN01026663.1, from coordinate 21,822 downwards.
ATACTACAGAATAACTTACGAGTTCTCAAAAATAACTTTCTTCCCATCAAAAACTGATCTCTGCATAAAACAAATTTCCAATGAATTTTCTATTATAGTACTTGACAATCTATTAATGTAGTTACTGGTTTACTTACTCATCTGCTAGCTACTTAGTATACATTTAAGTTAAAACAGAAAAAAAATAAAAATTCAGTTCCTCTGTTGCACTAGACACATTTCAAGTATCCAATAGTCACATATAGCTACTAACTACATAGAGGACAGTCCAGATAAAGAACTAAGATTTTTTTCTTCCTATCAGAAAGTTCTTTTAAACAGTACTATTTTAGATACTATCAGTAAAATAAAAGACTCCTTAGGTTAGCTGAAATAAATTCTGACATTATTTCAAATGATTTTACATTTTAACTCACCATGAATTTCTTTGATACGAAGTGTATTCTGATGCATTCCATATTTCAAAATTAACTGTTCCAGATAGTAGAAAGTTTTTTTGTGCAAAGTCTAAACGTAAATGCGTTATTAAATTAATACATGAAATGAAAAAAAAAAAAAAAAGCTACCTACAGAAATCGCACAATGATTTTAAAACTAAAATAATCTTTAAAGATTATCTAAAATGCAATAATGATCTATTTCTAAAGGTGGATGCTCCGGGGATTAGCCCTGGTGCATGAAGGATTTGGGAAAAAGGTTTTACTAGCTATTTATAACTGATAAATATATACAAACTGGAGGATTCATTCATCATCTTTCATTACCTTTTGCCTAACTTGAACCACAGCCTTCCAGAAATCCTTAGCTTCTACTCTATGGCAATCTCCACACATCTGGGGCTGAACAACATAATCCACCACGAATACTTGTTGAAGGATAGCACCATTCATCACCTGATTTAAAAAAAAAAACAACAAAGAAATCATACTCCTTCATCCTTTCCTTTTGTTTAACAACAAATATTTTTTTTAAAAGAAGACACTTTTAATATTTAACTCAAAATCATTTTCCATTAATGCTTTGAGAATATCAACAATCACTTTAAATTAAGTTGTACGAATAAGTTATACTATTTCAAGAAAGATATACAAGTTTAATTTGTAGTATTTATTACTATATTAACATTTCAAATTTACCTTTAGTTGAAATGGTTATGAGAATTTTTTTGCGGAATGTTTTATCTATACTAGAGGCCTAGTGCACGAAATTAGTGCACTGCCAGGGTCCCTAGCAGCTGTCAGCTGCCAGCACAGTACTCCCTCCCCTTCCCTGGCCAGCCCTGCCCCCTGGTTGACCTCCTGCAGGAACTCCCAGTCGAGGGGACAATTTGCATACTACACTTTTATTATACAAGGTGCCCTATATAAAAAAGGGCTAAAAGGCTAATATGCAAATCACCCAAACGACAAAATGACCAGTCGTTATGACGCACACTGACCACAGGGGGAGCACCGTTCAGCCAGAAGCCAGGCTTCTGTTTGAAAGCATTGTCTTAGTTCATATTTTTACATTAATCTTTTTCCTAGTAACTTTAACCCCAGCCAGAAGCCTGAGTGTCAAACTATGAACCAGGAGGTCATGGTTCAATTCCTGGTCAGGGAACATGCCCAGGTTGCGGGATTGGTCTCCAGTAGGGGGTGAGTACAGGAGGCAGCCAATCAATGGTTCTCATCATTGATGTTGCTTTCTCTCTCTCCAATCCTCTCTGAAATCAATAAAAACATATTTTAAAAAGTAATAAAAAAATAAATAAGTAACTTTGAAAAGATTATCTTATGGGCCCAAGTTGGGCCAATTAGCAAACCAAATAAATTGAGCAGCTAACACAAAAATAAGATTATCTTAGCCCGCTAATCATAAGCATTGATGATCCAAAAGAAAACAAAGGTTTAAATTAAGTGTATTCATGTCCTCTTAAGCTGTTCAAGTCATTAAATAACTTACTAATAGCGCCTTCATTTTGACTATCTCTATTTTAGCCATACTGAGAAAATTATAAACTTACTTCTTTCTGAACAGTTAGTTTAACTTTAAGTCTCTTAGAATGGGGCTCAGTCCAAACAAAGCCTGCATCTACAAGCCGAACCTTCAATAAAACACAAACAGAATGAATCATAAATTCCCATGAGAAATATATGAAAGAACAGTTCATTAACAAACGTATTTCATAAGATGTTAAAGAAATCTGTAATTAACAAACCAGTAAAAAATAAAAATTTATTATGAAAGGTATGGCAACAAAAACAGCAAATAAAAAGGACAATCTGCCCTGACTAGTGTCTTAGTGGTTAGAGCATCAGTCCTCACTTTGAAGGGCTACAGGTTCAATTCCCGGTCAAGGGAACATATCCTGATTGTAGGCTCGATTCCCAGGACCAGTCAAGGCGCATGCAGTAGGCAACCAATCAAATGTGTCTCTCTCACATGCATGTTTCTCTCTCTGTGTCTCTCCCCCTCCCATGCACTCTCTCTAAAAATCAATGGAAAAATATCCTCAGATGATTAACAAAATATAAATAAATAAAGAATAAACATTCATTGGAGGACTTTTCATGCACATTGCTAAAATGGGTATTTTAAAGACGGAGATGAGAGAACAAAAGGCAGTTTCAATAATTTGGAAGTTGTAGGTGAGCTGAACTGAGAGGTGCTGGAAATAACCAAAGTAAAAAGATCCAAGAGCTATTTAGTAGATAAAATCTATAGAATTTAATTACTAGATATGGAAGGAGGAAAAGAGCATTCTAGAATGATGCTCAAGTATCCAGTTTGAGCATCTAGATAATGCTATTTTTCTGACACAAAAAAATCAGATTTAATAGGGAGAAGATGCTACATTTGGTTTCAGACATTTGAGTTTAAGAGGATTCACCTAAGATGTCCAAATGAAGCTGTTCAGTAGATAAAGCATACATTTAGTCTGGAGCTCTATGGAGAAATCTGAGCTCTAGACAATGTATTTGGGAGACATCAGTGGCAGGTGATAATTTAATTAAGTCCTGGCTGGTGAGAGCTAGATTAGCTAGTATAGCCACAGCAAACCAGAATATATTGAGGTTTTACTGTACACAAAAAAACTGACTAGAAATAAAGGAGACAAATCAAAAAATAGAAAAAAAATGCTTAAACCAATTAACAAACTCTCAGTAAAATTCAAGAACAGAATGCATCAAGACTAAAGCTTAAAAATATTACTCTTGGGGGGGGGGAGGAATTAATACGAAGATAGGAAGATAATAAAACTGTCAAGAACATGAGAAAAAAAGACAAAACAATACAACATAAACATTTAAAAGAATACAAAAGGAAAAAGACAAAGTTTAGCAATGGTAACATACAAATATTTCTCAAGAAATTAATTGCATATAAAGATCTCCATAAATAATGAATGACAAATTTGATTGTATATTTAGATTTTCATTTTCATTTAAAAATGAATATTTGTAGTAAAGTGCTTGCCAACAGTATCATTTAATAGTTACTTAAGAAAAACCTACTTATACAAAGATTTTCTGAAAATGAAATATTAAAAAGATATTACAAAAAAGGTAGCTATCTGACCTACCTTACTCAGAGGAGCTTTGATTTTTTTTAAACACAAAGCAAGAAGTTCCCTGGATTCTAATGCACACTGTATCCAAGTTCCTGGTGGCTGGAAATATCTAAGAGAGAGATAATATACTGAAACCCAGCTGTTCTCAAGGAAAAACAAAAAATTTCCATTTAAATATGCAAATATAATACTGATTATTAACCAGATATAATAACCCAGGGCTAATCTGAAGCACTTATCCCAATTACACTTTAATAATCCTAGAAAACTTTCAATAAGAAGTGTAGCTTTAGTTAAAAAGATAAAATTCTGGGTATTTTCAAAAGATAAACTAAAATAACCTATTAAAGAGGTCTTATTCTTCAAGTACCAGTAGGAGTTCCAGTGAAGATGACAAAACGATCAAAAGTTCCATGAATCTCAAAATGCCATTAAAATGATTTGTAATATACTTCTGTAATGTTAGGAAATTGCTTATTTCTCACACTAAAAAGATAAATTAATCTCATATACGTACTATGTACCAATATAGTTCAGATTACGTATTCAACTATTTCAAGTCCCTTTCCAAATTTTAACTGTAAACCTCAAGTTTTAAAATCTTTCATAAAACCTAAGTTAAAATTGAAATCCTTTATGCAAGTGCTTTAAGTTTTTTAGCCCAGCCCACCCAGGATTTACAACAATGCCTAGCACATATTAAGTGCTCAATAAATGCTTGTTAAATACATGATACATTAAGGTGCTATGTGAATTTTTTTTTTTGCCACATTTTTAAAGATTCATTCAAAAATGTTATACAAGGCCCTGTGTTGTAAGCATGTTTTCAGTTAGAAAGGGCTTCATATATCTACATACATACATAATTATGTATGTATACCTATATACATACATAATTTTCAGGTCTGCTGCCTTCAAATCCAGTTTCATTTCAGACCATTTCAGATATGATTTACTGAGCTCTTTTCCCCATCAACTAGTCATTTTAGTTACATGGGAACACTTAAGAGACATAATTTTTAAAACAACATTGCTAAATTACTAAAAATATAAGGTGCTTTTTTAGCCTCTAGTAACTAAGAGCGGGAAAACTACCATGATAATAATAGTATGTCCTTAAACTGTTCACCCTCTTACAAACATCAACTTGTTATATATTAACTGTATACATCAAACCCACTAATCTCTGAACGTAAAAAGAACAAATTCATATACCCTTACACATCTTTACCAGATTAGCAGGGAAAATTAAAAAGTACACTACAAAATTGCAAATTCTAAAATCTTTGGCAACACTGACATAAATAGAACTTAATTCTCAATTGCATGCACTTTATTCATGTACAGCATGCTGGTTGCTCTCCTATACATAAATCTCAACTGTAAGTAGGATGAATAGTACCGCACGATACCTTTGGCATTGTTTGCAGAAAGATACAGAGACCTGCTTCGGGATGCCTTGGCTGATGTCTACTTTACCTCGGAGACAGGCCACACAAATATTGGCAGGATTTGGACTAATTACAACACCACACTCGCAGCACAAGCTTAAATAAAGAAAGCATCAGGTTTACAAATTAGATGTCACAAATGTACTGGTTACGTTTTGAAAACTACCAAACAAATAAACAAAAGCCTTCAAGTTAGGGCCATAATATCTCTGCCCTAAAAGCAGCAAATAAAATAAAATAAAAAAGCAATCTTCAAAAAGGCAATAAAGAACAACCTGGAATACTGAGGTAAAAAAAAAAAAAAAATCAAGGATGGCCAAAATTCCAAAAAGTCTCAAAATATATCCAAAGGGTCTAGAGAGTCTGAATTATGTCTAACAGTCCTCAGATAGCATTATAGTCCAAAGACATTTTTTTAAAAGCTCCAGCATGGCACAGGGACTGCCAAAATGTAAACATTTACCCAGAGCAGAAAATTTTTACAGGCTAGACAGAGTATCATGTGTTGTGATTGAACGTTAGCGACGAGAGTGTCGGGGTCCTAGATGCACTGGGAGCAGATGATGGTTAAGAATCACTGATGGCCGAAACAGGTTTGGCTCAGTGGATAGAGCATCGGCCTGTGAACTGAAAGGTCACAGGTTCGATTCCAGTCGAGGGCATGTACCTTGGTTGCGGGCACATCCCCAGTGGGGATTGTGCAGGAGGCAGCTGATCAATTTCTCTCTCTCATTGATGATTCTGACTCTCTATCTCTCTCCCTCTCTGTAAAAAATCAATAAAAAAATATTTTTTTTAAAAAAGTGAGTCAGACCCTCATTTAAAAAAAAAAGAATCACTGATGCCCAAATGAAATGCTCTATAATCTGTGATGTCCTGTTTGGAGGCACACGTGACTACCCATCACTTGAAATGTGGCTCAGCACGACTGAGGAGCTGAACGTTTCATTTCATTTCATCGCAATTACTTTAAATTGAAATAGCCACATCTGGCTAACGCCTCTGGTACTGGCCAGTGCCCATCTAGAAGAAGGTAGGATGAGTTACATTTTAACTCTTAAATATTTGCGATAACTTTCCAAGTAAAAATCAATTCTTAAGATAAATTATATATATATATATATATATATATATATATATATATACACACACACACACACACACACACACACATATATATATATAAACACTCTTAAAACAAATATTTGCGATAAGTTTCCAAGTAAAAAAATCAATTCAATTTCCGCAGAAAAATAAAGATTTTCTCTTTTTTCCCACTTAAGAACTGTGCCCTCCAAAAAAAAAAAAAATCGTTTCTGACTTTACCAGCTTTACATTTAAGGGGGTGGAGGAACGGGGCGCGACTCACATGTGCCCGGGGGTGCGCTGGGCGGGGTCCGCCATGTACTCCATGGTGACGGGGTCCGGATCCTAAAACGGAAGAGAGAACAACGTGGGATGTGTCACTGGTCCACCCACTGCTTCACCCACCTCCGCCTCCTCCCGCCTCTCTGAATGCGGCAGCCGCGCCTCGTAGAGCAGCAAATCATAATAAATAAATAAAAACAATTCTATTTGGTAACTCTGAACGCACCTCTTTAATAGGAAAACCAGGAGGGTTCCCGAGTGGCCCATCTACGGAGACCCGCTCGGGCCAAAAAACGCGGCCGCAGACCCCACGTTGTCACCGGGGCGCCAAGCCCGCGCGGACCGGGCCGCTCCGGGCACCCCCACGCCGCGGACCCGAGCCGCAGGAGCCGCCGCAGGAGCCCCCGCACGACGCCGCGGGCCACCCAGCCGGCCCCGCGGGAGCCCCGGCCGGTGTCACTGCGCCGCGGGCCACCCACGCCCCCGGCCCCGCATCCGCCGGGGAGACCCGCGGCGCACACGCGGCCAGAGGCCGGCCGAGCCCGGGAAATGCGCCCCACTCTCGCCCCAGGGACCCCGCGCCACAAAAGCCTGGGTCTCGGCGACCCCAGAACCTACTTAGTTCCTACGGACAGGACTCAAATTCCTCAAAAACCGCAACAGAACGGAGCCCCGCCACCCGCCCCAACGGCCTCCGCGGCCGGCCGAGTACGACGGTGAAGATCTCGCGACAGGAGGACCCAAAGTCTCGCGGCCGAGAGTTGGGAGTAAAAGGGCTGGTGTGGGCGGAGAAAGGGGCGGGCACAGGCGAGGGGCGGGGCGATGGCGAGAAGGGGGCGGGGCGAGGGGCGGGGCATCTGCAGGATCCTGGAGGAAAGGTCGAGTTGCACTACCCAAAGATGCTTCAGACCTAGATATATTAATACTTTCCAACTCTCCACTTGGGGTATCTTCCTTACCGATTTTCTTGGGCCCCAGTTAACGCCAACCCAACCTCGCCCACTTTTCAGATTAGCCGGATGGGGAGCTCGCTTCTGGGTGAAATGATTATACAAAAGCTATCTGTAAACAGTGTCAGATACACAAAGAAATTAAACTCCATCGAAGGCACTGCCTTTGTTATGGTGTCCACCACCTAATGCCTGCCTCATTCTAAATGCTCAAATGGATATTTGTTGAACAGATAAAAAGGGAAAATGTAAGGCATAATTATTTGAGAAGAAGTCTATGCTATTTTTAGGCCACTCTAATGATTAGAATGTACTACTGCCTAATAGTGCATTTAATGTTTCCTTGTAACTTTATACCTTGAGCATAGAGCAGAGCAGACCATGGCTATCCACTCTTTCTCATGGCAGAATTTCAAACTTTTTTGAAGAGCACACTTACATTTTTTTCCAAGTGTTCTCACCCAACTTTCAAGGAAAAAGCAAAATCATTTTACAGCAGGTGATCAAAGAAGGTCTCTTGTCATTTTTTTGCCCGGGTACTTAAGTAGTCTCCAATTGATTATTTTTTTCCAGACTCCAATCCATCCTTCTAAAATGCAAATCTGATTTTGTCACACTTCCCTGCTGTTAATCCTTCAGTGGTCTCTGACCACCTCCTAAATTATTTCTAATTTTCTGCATAGAAAGACCTTTCAAGATCTGACCCTGACAAATCCTGTCACATTTCTAAGCACACAGCCCACTAGAAGGTCCTCACAAGAACTAGTCTACCTTTGTTTATGCCTGGGACACTTCACCTTAAAGATTAAGCTCGAGCATCCTATGTTTGTTTTCTATTGCTGCCATAACAAATATCACAAATTCTGTAGCTTAAAACAACACAACTTTATTGTCTTACAGTTCTGGAGATTACAGATCTAAGAATAGATGCTCCTTTACATATGGTTGTATAACATCTTGATAGGCGGTATATGCCTCTAAAGTAGTGCTAGCAATATTAAGTTGCATCACACAGGTTTTATTCCGCATGTTCCACAGGCTCAAACTACTAGAAAGCAAGCTGGACCTAGTTCCTTTTGGTATTCACTGAACCTAACACAAAGCCTGGCACAAAACCCAGCCTCGGTGTATCTTGGCAAAATAATTATCCACTTGATTAAAACTCACAAGAGACAGCGTTCTTCTTTTTTTTTTTTTTTTTTTTACATTCACATTGTCATTTCCCTTAAGTCAAAAACACTAGAAAGACTACTCGTTAAACAGATTGTGTTTATTATTCACTGAAGTAAGTGCAAACAGACTGTGAGTAATCCTGGAGTGTTTTAGTAAGAGGGCGGTAGAAAGAAATGTATCATAGATTAGACTCTCAAAGAGATTCTAAGAAAGCAAGAATTTGCTGTCGATTAGATGTAGTCAGAAAGCAGGGACGAGTCTATTATTGGAAATCTCAATAAATCTTATGAATAGAAAGAGAGGCAAAAGGATAAATCTGCAATTGGTAAAGAAGTAGCAGTCACTCCTTTTGGCCAAAAGGGGGAGTGAGTGTCCACAGTGACCTTATTTTTATTTATGCTCAAACAAAATTATGCAGTAGCTTTGCTTTGTCTCGTTTTATCATGGTCTCAGAGTAGCCTTGCCTGAGGTTGTTACTCTACGAGATTTTTTATTCCTAACAGGAGAATAATGTGGGCTAGCTGTGAGTCCAGGCCAGCCTCTGAATGCCAAAGGCAGCTCTTTTTTTCTTTCTCAACATTCTCCTTCAATTCCCTATTGGATGTGGCACCAAGAGCCACAGTGCCTGGCTTGTTAGGTACTGGATATACAACAGTGAACAACGCAGACTCGGTCCCTGCCCTCATGGAGCTGACATTTTACAGGTGAGGCCGATATTCCGAAAGATTGGGTACTTTGCTGAGAGTTCTGCAGCAAGTGAGTGGCAGGACCAGGACTCTGTACCTTTGCCCTTAACACTGTATCAGGCTGCCTGTCCTTCTGAGACTCAGGCCGTCTATTCTTATCCACAGGCTTTTTTTTTTTTTTAAGAAACTATTCATTTTCCATCAACCTTAGTTCCATTTTCTGCTTAAGAGTCTGAGGAAGAACAGCTTAAAACCACCCTGTGGTTATTCCCAAGTAAGCAAGTTTGGATATCAGAAAAAAAGTACTTTCTAAAATGCCTGGCTATGTAGCTGATGTACTTTAGGGTACTTTTCAGTTAGTTAAACTGTGATTTTTCAATTAATTATGAAAAGTAGTAATATTGAAGAAATATTTTTCAGACTGAAAGGACATGAAATTCACAGATTGAAAGGGTCCACCATATTCTCATCAAAATGGGTAAAAATAGTCACCCACCTATTTTTAGATCATTATGCTGAGGTTCAGGAGGCTAGTGACGAAAGAAAGATCCAAGAAGCTTCCAGAGAGAATAAAATAGGTCACATACAGAGGATTATGATCAGAACAGCCTCAACCTTTTTAATAGCAACACCAAAAACAAGAAGGCAATAAAAAAATAGTTTGAACCCTAGCTGGTTTGGCTCAGTGGAGAGAGCATCAGCCTGCAGACTGAAGGGTCCTGGGTTCAGTTCCGGTAAAAGGCACATGCCCAAGCTGTAGGCTTGATCCCCAGTCGAGGGGGGAGGGGAGGAGGAGAGAGGGTGCAGGAGGCGGCCAATCAATGATTCTCTCTAGTATTTGATGTTTCTATCTCTCTCCCTTTCCCTTTCTCTCTGAAATCAATAAAAATATTTTTTAAAAAAAAGAAATAGTTTGAAAATTCTGAAGGAAAAGTATTTCCAACCTTGAATTCTGTTCTAGGCCCAACTATCAATAAAGTGTGAGTGTAGAATAAAGATCTTTTCACTTGCACCCTTCTGAGGAAGTTACTGACAGACCTAAACCAAGAGAAAGTCAATGCAGGAAATGGCCCTTTCAACAAACAGTGCTGGAGCAAGTCGATGTCCATCCACAAGTAAAAAAAAAATAAATCTTCTCTGCTTAAGTCTGACACTTCCTATAAAAATTAACTCAAAATGCATCACGGATTTAAGATAAAAGGTAAAACTATGAAACTTTTACAAAAACTCGGGAGAAAATATCTGTGATCCAGGACTAAGCTAAGAATTGTTTTATATTTGACTCCAAAAGCATCATCCACAAAAGGAAAATTTGATATGTTGATTTTAAATGATCAAGATTTAAAGACTTGCTCTGTTGAAAGACACTGTTAAGAAGATAAGAAGACAAGCTACTGAGTGGGAGAAAATATGTGCAAACGGTAACTACCAAAGGACTAGTATCTTTTTTTAAAAATATATTTTTTATTGATTTCAGAGACAGGGAAAGGAAGAGAGAGATAGAAACGTCAGTGATAAAAGAGAGTCTTTGGTTGGTTGCCTCCTGCACACCCCACACTGGGCATTGACCCCGCAACTCGTGATGGCTGGGCAGGACTGGCATCTTAAATACATAAAAAACTATCCAATTTTAAACGTGGAAAAAAAAACTAATTAGAAAATGGGCAAACAACTTGGAGAGACAAGCACTGAACAAGATATCCAGTAGCAGATAGGAAGATATTTAATATCATTAGCCAGTAGGGGTATGCAGATTAAAAGAACAATGAGCTATCACTACCTCTCTATCAGAATGACTAACATAAAAAGTAGTGATAACACCGTATGCTAGCACGGATGCCAAGAAACTGGATTGCTTACACGCTGCTGGAGGGCATGTAAAATGGTAAAGCCATTTTACAATTTGACAGTTTCTTTAAAAACTAAAAATACAATTACCATACAATCTAGCCATTGTACTCCTGGCCAGTTATTCTAATGAAATGAAAACTTATGTTCACATAAAAACCTGTACACAAACGTTTATAACAGCATTATTTGTTGTAGATAAAATGTCCCAGGTATCTTTCAATGGATGAATGATTAAACAAACTGTATGACATCCATACTATGAAATATTATTCAGCAACAAGAAGTAAACTATGGTATTGTACAAACAACAATCTTTATGAATCTCCAGAGAATTATGTGAATGGGGTGGGGGGAAAAAAGCCAATTCCAAAAAAGTTATATACTGTATCATTCCATTTATATAATACTAGAGGTCCAGTGCACAAAATGTGTGCACTGGTAGGGTCCCTAGGCTGTGGTTGCCAGCCCGGGACATTTCCCCAGCTAGCCCTGTACCCCGGTCAAACTCCCTGACAACCTCCCAGTGGAGGGGACAATTTGCATACTATGCTTTTATTATATAGGATTCTTGAAACGACAAAATTAGAGAGCTGGAGAATGGATTAATGGTTGCCACAAATGAAGAAAGAGGCAAGGGCAGGAAAGAATTTGGTGTAGCTGTACAAAGACAACATGAAGGATCCTAGTGGTGATGGAAATGTTCTGTATTTTGACTGTATTCCTGTCAATATCCCGGTTGTGATCTTATATTATTGCTGTACAAGATGTTGTCTTTGCGGGGAAACAGGTTAAAGCATTCAGGAAACTCTCCGGTTTAGTTCTTAAACACGGCGTGTGAATCTACAATTATCAAAAACGTTTTAAAAGTTTGATTTTTTCAGATGTAGGGTGAAGTTTTCTGTTTACGGGAAGCAACTCCCTGGTTTTATCTTTTGTAATTTTTTTCACCAGGCCTCCCTGAGTTGGTCTTCATCCTTGGTTGGCTGGTTAACCCCATCCACATTACACTTCTCCCCAGTCTCCTCGGCAGCAGGTTAAAATGGGAACTATAGCCGGAACCGGTTTGGCTCCGTGGAGAGAATGTTGGCCTGCTGACTGAAAGGTCGCAGGTTCGATTCCCGTCGAGGGCATGTGCCTTGGTTGCAGACACATCCGCAGTGGGGGCCATGCAGGAGCAGCTTATTGATATTTCTCTCTCATTGATGTTTCTAGCTCTCTATCCCTATCCCTTCTTCTCTGTGGAAAATCAATAAACTATATTTAAAAAATAAATAAATAAAAATACCTGTTTTTGTGTTTGTTTGTTTTTAAATGGGAACTACATTGGGCAATCTTCCAGGAAAACTTCAGCTTTCTGAACAGAAGGGCATGCCATTTTGCTCTCACTCTTTGCACCTTTGCCCTTTGTCAGCTTTGTGTCTGGAATGCAAATGGGATACTTGGAGGTACAGCAGCCACCTCCTGACCATGGGCAACAAGCAAAAAGGCAAATGCCATCGTGCTGAGGCTGGTGTGGCAGAGAGCTAGAAAGAACCGTCCACTTCAGAGTTCTACCTATTTAAGGAGAGGGGGAAAAAGCCACTTTCTTGGTTTCAGCCACTATTGGCCAGGTTTTCTATTAATTGTAACACGTTTCCAACGGATTCCTCACTCACAGGAGAGTCTCAATGGGGCTGATAAACGCTGCCTATCAATAAAACTATTTATTGTAAGGATGAAAAAAAAAGCGTGCTAACTATTTAATATTCTTTGTGTGTTTCAGAAACCACATTGCTGATACTGCCTTTTCGCTTCTTCTTTCTCTATGTTTGTCTTATGTTTCTTATTCTCCTCAGCCTGGCCTGAATTTGTATTATAATCAGACTCTCACGCTCCTAATTGAATGGAGCTTTTGTTGTAGCCAGCTCAGACATTTTCAAAGGTCTTCCTAAACCCTCGCTGCCCAGGGCAGCCGCTCCCTGCTTCCACCTGACAGTACTTAGCGTCTGCACCTCCGAATTGCCATTCATCATGCACTGCCCTGTGGCATTTATCTTACAGCTGTCACAGGATAATCGATGTTCAGTGCTGGAAGGGACATTAGAGATCATCTTCTCCAGCCACCTCAGTGCATGTCAATGGTAACTTACCTCCTGGGTTTTTCTTCTCTCGTCCTGAGTTTTCAGCTTAATGTCCCAACTAGATCTTAAGCTCCTAAAGTCAAAGAAACGTTGGCAACTTTTGATTCTATTCAGTAAAACACCTTTATTTTTTATCTGCCACATTCCACGTTTTCATCGGAGCCTAGCGGACTGTTGAATTTGGAGTTTGAAGCCTTTCAGTGACATTACCTTTTGGCAGAACCTCCTTCATGCTCAATTGTTGATTACAATGGAAGCGTAATTTTTTTTTTTTTTGTACCATTGCTATTGTTTAGGTAACAAGAAAAATATTAGGTAACTAACTTGGAAGAGTCCAATCCTGTAGCTGACATTCATCTCCAATATAAATCACATTTGATTTTTGACGTTTATAGATAGTCTCCTCATTTTTAAAAATTATGCATTTCTGTGTTTTAAAGAGTTTGGTCATAATTTTATATGTGTGATTTTAATTAATGTGCATCTTTTTTGGGGGGGAACATAACATTTTGAATCTATACTGCTTAAATCTACGAACTCAAAATACTACAGTGAATATCAATTTAAAAAATAAAAAAAGCCCTCGCTGGTTTGGCTCAGTGGATAGAGTGTCAGCCTGTGGACTGGAGGGTCCCAGGTTCTATTCTGGTCAAGAGCACATGCCAGAGTTGTGGGCTCCATCAGAGGCAACCAATCAATGTTTATCAATATTGATGTTTCTATCTTTCTTTTCCTCTCCCTTCCTCTCTGAAATCTATAAAAATATTTAAAAAGATAAAAATAAAATACACTATAAGCTGCCCTAGCTGGCATGATTCAGTGGACAGAGCATTGACCTGTGGACTGAAGTGTCCAAGATTTGGTTCTGGTCAAGGGTACATGCCCAGGTTGTGGGCTTGATGCCCAGTAGGGGAGCATGCAAGAGGCAGCCAATCAATGATTCTCTCTCATCATTGATGTTTTTATCTCTCTCTCCCTTTCTCTCAGAAATTAATAAAAATATATTTTAAAAATATATATCATAAGCTATAATAATTGGTTGTACATGCCTAAAATTTCAACAAAAAATAAATAAGTTTAACAAGCAAATAAATATATCTAATATGCTCCTGTGTGTCATGATTATACAAGCTTCTAGTCATGCAAATAATCATACTCTAAGCATAAGCCTTGAGGGCAAGGACTATACTTTGTATACCTTTGTATCCATCAGGTCTCATACAGGAGAGTCTAATAAACATTTGAATGAATGGATGGATGGATAGATGGATGATGAATGAATAGCTTTCCTTTAAGGTAACTCATACATCTTTGACTTTCTCTGGATTGTTAGCACAGGTTTTGCTTAAAATAAAGAACATTTACTGATTGTATGAGCGTTCAAAAGAGGAAAGGGAAGCCCTGACTGGTTTGGCTCAGTGGATAGAGCGTCAGTCTGCGGGTCTCAGGTTTGATTCTGATCAAGGGCATGTACCTTGGTTGGGGGCACGTCCCCAGTAGAGGGTGTGCAGGAGGCAGCTGACTGATGTTTCTCTCTCATCGATGTTTCTAACTCTGTCTCTCTCTCCCTTCCTCTCTGTAAAAACAAAATCAATAAAATCCATTTAAAAAAAATAATAATAAATAAATAAAAATAAAAAATAAAAAGAGAAAAGGGAAAAGTCTCCTTTCTTACCGAATACGCATTTCCTAGCCCACTTGTTGCTATCAATTACTGACTGTCAGGAGTTCCGGCAAACTAGACATTTCCTTTACACCAACCATTTCACCCCTGACCTTGCCTTTTCTTTGAACCTATAACAATTTGCTAAAGAGCTTCTACCTTTTTTAAAAGATAGGATGATGTAATGTATTCCTTTGATAATGAGGAGGGGGAAAATTAAGAAATCTAACTTGTATGGGTTCTGTTCATATTTTCTCTTCTCCCACTTCCTTTAAAAAGGAGCTTGTAATATCGTGGAGGTTTCAAACTGGTGCACCATACCAAATCTAATTTATGGAATTTTTGACAGCCTAACATTGCTTGTTTGTTTTTTTAAATATATTTTTATTGATTTTTTTTTACAGAGAAGAAGGGAGAGAGATAGAGAGTTAGAAACATCGATGAGAGAGAGACATCAATCAGCTGCCTCTTGCCCACTCCACACTGGGGATGTGCCCACAACCAAGGTACATGCCCTTGACTGGAATCGAACCTGGGACCCTTCAGTCTGCAGACCGATGCTCTATCCACTAAGCCAAACCAGTTTTGGCACTAACATTGTTTTTTTTTTTTTTTTTTTTTAATACAATTAGCCCTAATGGGTTTGGCTCAGTGGATAGAGCGTCGGCCTGCGGACTGAAGTGTCCCAGGTTCAATTTCAATCAAGGGCATGTACCTTGGTTATGGGCACATCCCCAGTAGGGGGTGGGCAAAAGGCAGTTGATCGATGTTTCTCTCTCATCAATGTTTCTAGCTCTCTATCTCTCTCCCTTCCTCTCTGTAACAAATCAATAAAATATATATATTTTAAAAATGCTATTCATTGCTCTTATCACATTATAATCTTAGTGACAAGCAAGAAAAATGGACTCCGGCTAATTTAACAGAAAAGAATTTGTGAAGATGCTCTTGGTTGGCCCCAGATTCCAAATGAGGGTGGAGGATCCGACTCAGGGCCATAAAGCTAGAAACACAACTCAAAACCACACAGCAGGGCCAACTCACCGGGTCAAGACCACATTTAACAGGATCCATGCTACAGCTACACCTCAGACAAGGTTACTATTGCCGGCAGCAAAGCCTCTGTTGCCCTGGGAACACCCCTATGCGGCCACCACAGGGCTTCCCATAGTCCCCGCTTCTTTGCATCACTCACTGAGACGTTCAGGGCAGACTCCTGTCCTCATCAGAGCCCAGATCACGCGAGTGGATGAAGGAGATTGGGCAGTCACTAGAGATGGAGGGAGAGTTGAGCCATTGCCTGCTACTGCCCTGTCCCTTCATTGTTCATTTTCAAATATCTCCCTCCTTTGCCCCTTCTGAGTTTAGAACCCCTAAACAAGCTTAGTAATTTGCACATTCATTGACAAAATTAACACAGTTGGAAGCACTAAGTTAAGAAGTCTAATAGCTGCCTGTTCTTGGTAAATATTTATTAGGCCATTTTTAGACAGTGGTAATGCATTCAATTAATATTTATGAGTGTAAAATAGAGAGCCCTAAATGGTCTAATACAGCCCTAAAAGGTCTAATGGTTATGATTGCACTCTTCCAGCAATGCTTTCAAATTCAGAATTAGAATCTAAATAGAGTCTGCGAGTGCCTTGAGAAACCAATTAAAATCTTAATCCCTCTGCGGAGCGATTCTTTGCCTGCATTATTGTGCAGGCTCACTGTTTCCTAGTCCATCAACTGCACTGTCAACGATGGCCCTCCTCCAATAACCTGTAATCCATCTCACAGAGTGAGCAATTGAACAGCTCAGTGAAAATTTACTTGAGTTCAACACATTCTTGGAGGCACTCATTAATTTTCTCAAAAAGCTTCCAAGAGGGTAAGTGGTGGCCCAGAATATGACATTTGTTCATGAGTTGCTTGGCATGTAGTCACAGCCTTAATTTCACATACAAGGAAATGCTTTTAGCTGTAAGCATTTTAACTTCTGTTCAGATCACAACAAACTCATCTTCTAAAAATCCTAGCAATTAGTTTATTGCTGAAGTTTAGAGGTTTTTCAATGAAACCCAGCCATGACAGAAGAATTTTTGTATGTGCTACACTGCAAAAGACTAAACTGTCAGATTTAGACTCCGTTTTATATTTACACTTACAAACACTTTTCTAGGCTAGGCTATGAACATTATCTTAACTATCACTACCAACACACAAAGTAGAGTTAATCCCACTTCACTGACGAGGAAAGCAAAGCTCAAGGTCTACGGGACTTAAAAAAAGAAATCACAGCCTGGCTGCCATGGCTCAGTGGTTGAGCGTCGACCTATGACCCAGAGGTCACAGGTGACTCCCGGTCAGGGCACATGCCCAGATTGTGGGCTCGATTCCCGATCCCCATTGTAGAGCCCAAAAGTTGGTCCAAGGGTGCATTCATTTGACTCCCAGCTCCTTCTGGGTAACAGATCCTCGCTCTGGCTCCACAGCCTGGAATTCAGGATTCTATCTGGTCCGAACTGTTCTGGCTTGGAGAGGTTAAGAGTAATGAGAGAGGAGTTTACTTAATCTACCATGTGACAGGACTCTGAGATAGATGCAGGGTGCAGCTGTCTCCACCATGTACCCCAGCAAGGCCATGCCCCGAGCTGCTTTAGCACCCTGTGTGTAAGACTGCGTTTGAAGGGGCAGCTGAGCTTTAAAAGGCGTGATGTGAGCTTCATTTGCTCAGACTTAGCATCCCCAAATGCGTATCTGCCCGTGTGGTTATTTTGAGGAACCCTCAAGAGGAGGCACTTCTGTTAAAAGGAAATGAGTGCTGCATACCCTACCTGCTCTGACTACAAGGCTGCACCTTTAAGTATAGAAATCTTGTTTGATTTACCCAAGTGGTGTCTTCATGTGGTTGGTAGTCAATCTGAGCCTATTATTCACATTTGTAAGGTTAGTGAGTGTACAGAGCCAGATATCTAAAACAGTTCCAAGATCTTTTGAAAGGAGATGGGTAGATTTATTGCAAAACTGATGTTCAGTGATGATTCTCATCCTTGATCAAAATGTAAGGTTCACAGGAACCTTCAAGAAATTATTTCTTGCCCTGGCTGGTTTAGCTCAGTAGATAGAGCATTGGCCTAAGGGTCACAGGTTCAATTCCAACCAAGGGCACTTGCCCAAGTTGTAGGCTCGACCCCCAGTAGGGACAGTGCAGGAGGCAGCCAATCAATGGTTCTCTGTCATCATTGATGTTTCCATCTCTCTCTCCCTCTGCCTTCCTCTCTGAAATCAATAAAGAAATACCTTTATTTTAAAAAGAAAAAAAAAAGAAAAAAAGAAACATATCCATTGGCAACCTCCTTCCTAAGCCCTTCCCAGGCTCAAGGCTGGGGAGTTGCCTATAACCAAGGTACTTGCCCTTGACCAGAATCGAACCTGGGAACATTTGGTCTATAGGCTGATGCTCTATCCACTGAGACAAACTGGCTAGGGCATAATTTTAAATCAATGAAACAAAGAATTTTTGCATTTTTCAAATATTTTATCATTTCAGTAATTTTAATAAGTCATCCAAAAGAGAAGAGATTTTATTTAAATAATTGGGGAATAACTTTTCTCACCTCAAATCAATAGTGTTTATTGATTTGCACTATGACCAAGACCCACAGTTAGCCTCTGAGAATATACCCTCCCCCCACACACAAAAAATCAGCACTATGCCCTCAATTCCTTTATTCTTTTGCCTCTTTTCCAAACACATTGACACAGAAAGTCATAAAATAAACATTTCTGTCAATATCTTCCTTTTCCAAGTATTTATCATAGATCTTTTGATAACTTTCAAATTATTTTCTTTTATAAAATTAAAGTAAATTCTGAAAACTGATTATCTATTACACAAATGAATATTTATAAGAAATCAATATTTACTTGCATGAGAGAAAACTTAGGCGAACTTAAGAATGGCGGGGGGTTTGGTGGCTGGAGAGGTTGTGGTGGGTGCGCTGCCATATTTTGACCAGGGTTATGAAGCACCTGAAGTGTGGGCAGTGGCTGTGGCACTGGTGGAAGAGGAAACTCGCAAACACCGACCTACTAAGAACTACCTGAGCTACCTGACAGCCCCAGATTAGTCTGCTTTTGAGACAGACATAATGAGAAATGAATTTGAAAGACTGGCTGCTTGACAACCAATTGAATTGCTCAGTATGAAATGATATGAACTTCCAGCCCTTTCCTCGGGTCAGAAAAATGATATTACTGCATGGCAAGAATGTATAAACAATTCTATGGCCCAGTTCGGATTGAGAATCTAGAACTAGTGTCACAGCATGGATGCAATGCTTGGAAAGTATCTAATGAAAATTTAGTTCATATGACTGAACATGCACAGAAAGAGCTCCAGAAGTTAAGGAAACATATTCAAGATTTAAATGGGCAGCGAAAGAACATGCAACTCACAGTTGGATCTTAATTAAGAGAAATGGAGTCAAATTGGCTATCTGTCCCTGGTCAGTAAGACTTATGAGATTGAAAGGACTATTGTACAATTAGAAAATGAGGTCTTTCAAATGAAGCAGCAACAAAGATATCATCCGACAGACTTCTGAAAAGACATTAATTCGGTGGGTCGGAAGGAAGGCAGGCTGGGCTTTTACATAAGATCAGGCACTGCTCTGTGACGGTCAGCAGCATCTTACGGAAATCATCAGTTGTGTTTAGAAACCATAAAAAAATGGACTGTGATCTTCTATTTATACATTAGAAAAATAAGAAGCTTTAACTTGGAAAAAATATTTACTTGTGTGAGAAAGAATATATTTACTTATCAAGAAAGAGTGTTAAAGTTTTTATCAAAAGGGAAAACAAGAGACTTTGTTGATCTTGACAATTTGGTTTTTGCTATTTATAGGATAATGCAGCTTAGAAATAAAATCCATTCAAGAAGAACATATGAATGGAAATATAATTTCTACTATAAGGGAATTAATTTCTTATCTCTGTTATTGATTCTATTGTTTAGAGCAGTGGTTCTCAACCCCTTGGGGGTCACCACAACATGAGGAACTGCATTAAAGGGACGTGGCATTAGGAAGGTTGAGAACCACTGGTTTAGAGAGAAAGCAAACACCCCACGCTGAAATTATTTATGTGGAACATTTTATAAAACAACTAAGGGCCCAGCACATGAAATCGTGCAAGACCCAGACCTGGTGTGCCATGGTACGCAGCGTCAAGTCCCTGCCCATCCCTGCACGTCTCACCATACACGCAGCCTCCTGGTGACCGGTCTTTGGTCATTACGGTGGTAGGGCAACTGGGTTTTTATAACACAGATGGGTAGATTTTTCTCCTTTCAGCTTGATTGTAGAAAGGACCTAATCTTCCACTAGAGGGCATATCTACCCCATTTTGTCTTTTATAAAAATAACAATTAATCTTTTGCTTAATGCTATTATATTACCTTTCAACTATACCTGATCCTGAGGAGAGAGTTGTGAATGATCCTGATATGAAAAGAGCTTTTAGAAATGTACACACATTCTTTTTCATTAAAAGTTCCAGTATTAATAACTGTTACTCTTATGAAATTATCTTTGGAACTAATTGTCATTCCCTCTTATCCCATCTCCTGCACAAATATTAACCTCTTTCAATATGGGCAGCATGAATGTAACCAACACTGAAACAATTAGTACATAATTTATTATGTGCACTATGAAATGGACTTTCTAAATATTACCTCAATAGGAAAAAAATCACAAAGGACAAGGTGGATACATCTAACTCAATATCAAAATGAAATACAGCCGAAATCGGTTTGGCTCAGTGGATAGAGCGTCCACCTGCGGACTGAGAGGTCCGGGGTTCGATTTCGGTCAAGGGCATATACATTGGTTGCGGGCACATCCCCAGTAGGGGGCATGCAGGAGGCAGCTGACTGATGTTTCTCTCATTGATATTTCTGGCTTTCTATCCCTTTCCCTTCCTCTCTGTGAAAAATCAATAAAACATTTTTTAAATGAAATACGTGAATCTAAGTTAAATAATTAACAAAACGTAAATGCAAATAACAAACTAGAAAAATAAGTCACAAATATGAAAATGCTTTAAAAGCATTAATACATATAAACATGCAGTTATATAAAACACTAAACTCTTGGAGCCAAGATGGCGGCATAGGTAAACACCTACACTGCTGCCTCGCACAACAATTTCAAAACTACAACTAAAAGACAGAACAGACATTATCCAGAACCACAGGAAAGCTGGCTGAGTGGAAGTTTTACAGCTAGAAGGAAAGAGAGGGGCTCACAGACACCCAGAGGAACTGCAAAAAGCTGAGATAGGAGACGCGCGCGCTGAGAGAGCAGGTGCCCGAGTACCTGGCTGGCTTTCTCTGACGGGAGGGAGACGGAGACTCTCAACGGCATTGAACCCCTTATCCTACGACACTAAACCCCAGATCCAGCTGAAACTCATACGGGGGGAGTTTGGACTGTGAAAAGGGAGAAGTGCACGGAAATTTAGGGGAGTCGCAAAAGATAGGAGGGTCTGGTCCCGGTCACGCACGCGCACACACAGGGCGCCGGCGCCACACTGAGGACAGATTGCTGGCTTTTGCGACTGGGCGGGAGACAGACCCTCCCAACTCTGCCACTTCTGAGTCCACTGGGCCCCTGATTCGGGCGAAACCCTGGAAACCTAGACTCGTGTGGTCCTGGTACGCAGGGGAGCAGGGGAACTGGAAAGGCAGCGGTCTGGAGGCACTGCGGGCCCGCGCGCACAGGACCGCCCCAGCCATTACCCAGTCATGTGAGACTAGAGGGCCGTGGAGGGCGGGGCCGACTGGAAGGCAAGGCGGTCCCTTAAGCCCTGAGACTCCACCCATCCCAAGCTCAACAGAGGCTTCTGTGGTCTTGCAAATAAAAAAGTTTCCCCGACAAAGTGAAAATGCCAAAACAAGGGAAGGGATCAAAAACAAAAGAAATGGAGGAAAAAAAACGACTGGATATAGAGTTCAA
>PVJN01026662.1:0-28836 GCA_004026805.1 Lasiurus borealis | reverse complement strand
TTTAACATGTATACAAATGACACAGACTCAGACACTGGCATCAGCTCCAATCACAGTCAGGACTCAGAAACAACTGTAGCTGATGTGATGCTGTTGTCAACGTAATTGGAATGTCTTCTTTCTGACCTACTTTAGTGTTGTTCATGCTTGTTTAATTTACCAGGAAACTTTATTTTAAATATTACATGCTGAAAAAAAAATGTAAATCCTGTTAAAATATTCACTAGTTAATAAAAGCTAGAGAAATGTGTAAGCTTGTTTTTGATTAAGATATCCAAGGTGACCTAATTATTACTAGCTCAAATGATTAACAGTTTATTAGGAATGCAGCACAAATAGTTTGCAATTATATAAGAGAAATAATTTTATGGAGGTTATAACCTCCCATAACTCTATGAGAGATGATTTATCCAGACTTTAAACAAATTCTTAATATTAGGCAGTCAGTATATTCAAGCAACACTCATGAACAGTTGAAATGCTGTAATAGTTTTTTTTATGCTGAATTATTGAAATTTTTATATCTGTAAAGTATGTGATAGGCACTCTACTGTAACTGTATTAATTCAAATATTGATTCATCTCATTGATAATTATAACATACATTACATTTGCCACTTGCTGAACCCCTCTACCCTTTTAGACTTAATCAATAGGAAGTGGAAATGGCTGCTGGTGGGACATGTACAAGGACCAGCAGTGGGTCAGATGGGGGTATAGATGAAGGAGGGCCAAGGACTGCATGCAACAGCAATTTATTTTGTAAAGAAGCCTGAAGAAATCAAGACAAACATATGCTTTCTCTAGCTGGCAATACCAGTCTTCTGATTACATCAATGATCTGTGCAGCTTCCTTCTTTGAAGGAGATACCGTGAGGGTTACAGAGAAAATCATATGGTCAGAGTCCTTGGAATGGGTAAAATAGAGTCTATAGGCCATTTTACCTGTGAACATGAAGAATGCAGAGAGAAACTCACATGGATAAAAAACAAACAAACATTTATTCTGCTGTACTGTAATTCAGATAATCTTTTTTGTACTTCTCTTAAGGTGCAAACTAAAAAAAGTACTAGCTCCTCCCCCTAACCCCAAGCATGTTAGTAAATATGGAACAAATAAAATGATTTTTTTTATATATCCTGCCTTGACTAACAGTCATTATAGTGCCAGATTATATTTGGTTTTGCCTGATTTTTAGTTTAGAAGTTTCTGTATTTCTCCTGTTTTCTCTCTCTTCTCTCACTCCCTTGTTTCTGGCCAATGGACACGATAAATCATATTGAAACAATTGCATTGTACTGTTAAATGAATACTGCCACAGTTTATTTTTCTTATATGCCACTGCACATGTAAGTAGAAATATTATTTTACTTATATATGAATAACTAATATATAACTATTGGTTAAGGTTCCCAGAATTTCTCATTTCTTCTCCTTTGTTTTTATGCTTACTGTAGTACATATTTTATTTATTTTTAATCTATTTTTTATTCATCCATTACCCCAGACTTTTCACCAATCTTTGGGAAAATGTTTAGAATTTCACTTTGGGGAAGAAACTATATTATCAATTCTTACACTAATATATTGCTAAATGCTTTATTTGAAGCTGACTGGCAAGAAAAGTAGGAATTTTTTTTTGTTTCAGAACAAGTACAGTGATAAAGAGTAAGTAATAATGCTAACATGGATTCAATTTTTTTTAAAAAGAGAAGGGATTGAATCGTCATCTGGGAAAGGGTAGTTTATCTGTCTAATAAATCATTCAGCAAAATGGTAAGCTATTGAGATAGTAGTGTTATTGTTATTTCTGGGAATCAAATTTGGATCATCATCAATGACAAATAAATTGTAATGCTTTTTCTAAAGTGAAAGTAATCTTTTTGGATTACACTTTAGTGAAAAAAATAACAAAAAACTGTTTATCTGCTATAAATTTGCTTACTTATCTGAATTTAAAAGATATTCTGATATAGAAGCAGGACCAGACAGATCATTTTACTTGAGAAACTGATTTAACTTTTGCTTTTATACAGTTAAGCACAATAATGCATTCTAAGAACCAATTCTTCCACATTTTTACAATAAATAATGTTAAAAACTTATCTGAATACAATACAGTTGATATTTAAATTCATTCTAGATTTTTCATTTGTTTTTTAATTATGCAAATATATTTCTGCTTTTGGTTTATTATAATTTTAAATCCCCAGTTAGCATGGTTAGAATAGTATACTAATACAAATAAATATAATAAAATACAATGCACTCATCTCTGGAAACTTAACCATTCTTTATTAAATTAACAATTTGAATTATGAATATAGAACGCGATAGAAAGGTAATATTTTAATTCATTATAGAAGTTTTAAAACAAAGTGTTTATAAATTATTGACAGGTTAACTATGCAATTGCTTTATGTAACTAGATCAGCAAACAAAGCTGACTAGTCTTCCTTCCTATAACAAAAATTATATTTTCATCTAATGTGCCTTGTCTATCATTCCACTTAGAATGACTCTTTTCCTCCATCTACCATGTACTGAAATCCTACCCATTCTCAGTCAGTAATGTTATCTCTTCTAGGAAAGATTTCTTGCATTCAACCAGTTCAAATGTTTTATCTCTGGAATCCACAAAATTTTAGGGGTACTATTCAGAGAAAAACATTTATATTGTGGCTTAGCTTATATTTACTTATGAATTTATCTAACTTCCTTCCCCCAATGTATTTTTGATTGTCTATTACTTTGTCTTTTATCTTGTTAACCCTATTCCCTCCAACCAACCTCTTTGCCCCTACTTAATTTTTGAACTGAATTTTGAAATTTTAGGAGATTTTACAATTGCTAAATCATAACTTTAAAAAAATGTATACATGGTAAATGTATATTTTACATATGCATTTTAGCAGAAATTAGCAGTAATTCTATTTGTAAATTCTTTGGGGGAGGTACTAAATCTTCATGTTATGAAAAAATTTAATGAGGTATCAGTTATTTTATTTTTTCTAATTAGCAGTTTATTGGTTTAAAGCAATGCACATAATGTCTTTTTAAAAGCCCCGTAGTTAGTTATGGCATTTTTCTCTGCATTATATCATGCAAATATATATATATATATATATATATATATATATATATGTATATATATATATATATAATATATATATTTTATATAATTGAATTTGAAATGGTAGATACACAATAATTTTGAAATATCCTAAATGAAATCATGCATTTTCTCCTTTTAATAAAAACTAAAGACCCAGTGTGAGAAATCGTGTGAGACACCCCATACCTTGCCATGCTGCACTAGGCACCTTGCCTCCCGCCATGCCATGAGAGTCTTGCTCACGGGCGAAGAGGACTGAGAGGTGTTCCATGCACCTCCTGGTGACCGGTAATTTGGGCGTTTGGTCATGATACCTCTGGCCTTTTATTATTATGACTAGAGGCCCGGTGCACAAAATTCATGCTGGGTGTGTGTATGTCCCTCAGCCCAGCTGTACCCTTTTCAATCTGGGACCCCTCCAGAGATGTCTGACTGCCCATTTAGGCCCAATCCCAGGAGGACACTCACAATCCAGGACTGTTAGCTCCCAACTGCTCATCTGCCTGCCTTCCTGATTGCCCTTAACCACTTCTGCCTGCCAATCTTATTACTCCCTAACCACTCCCCTGACAGCTTAATTGATGCCTAACTACTCCCATGCCAGCTTGTTTGCCCTTAACTGTCTTCCCCTGCAGGCCTGGTCCCCCCAACTGCACTCCCCTGCAGGTCTGGGGTTCCCCCAACTGCCCTTTCTTGCAGGCCCAGTTGCCTCCAATTTCCCTCCTCTGCTGGCCTGGTCCCCCCCCCCCAAACTGCTCTCCCCTTCAGGCTTGATCACCCCAACATTCCTCTTTTGCAGGCCTAGTCTCTCCCAACTTCCCTCCCCAGCTTGCCATTTTCTGGTGGCCATCTTGTGTCCACATGGAGGCAGCCATCTTATGTGTTGGAGTGATGGTCAATATGCATATTACTCTTTTATTAGATAGAATTATTGCCCTCCTCATTAATGCATAGAAGTTATTTAATTGATTAAAATTTATTTTTATATTTATTTAGACATTTACTCTACCTAACATTTGATCATTTTCAAAGTAGGATTATAGTTTTATTTAAAATGTATTTTTCTAGTGACAAAAGGAGTTTCTTCTTATCCAGATCTAGATTAAAAAAAAAATTGTCTGTTTATTTTCATATTATCTGATTGGTATAGCAAACCTGTCATGACAAATATAAAAATATATATAATTTTTTCTGTGTAATTAATGTAGAACAATAAAAAAAATAGTGTACCCTTTTATATGGCATTGTTTGTCTTTCTGGGTATAATACTTGGCTATATTAAAAATAAACTTTTAGGCCTAGCCATTTTGGCTCAGTGGATAGACCATTGGCCTGTGGACTAAAAGGTCCTAAGTTTGATTCTGATCAAGGGCACATGCTCAGGTTGTGAGCTCAATTCCCAGTATAGGGTGTGCAGGAGGCAGGCAATTAATGATTCTCTCTCATCATTGATATTTCTTTCTCTTTCTTCCTCTCCCTTCCTCTATATCAGTTAGATTTATATAATTGCTCATCTAACTCACATAATCTAAGATCAGGTATTATTTTCTGACAATATAAATGCATAGCAAATAAAATCTAACAAAATTTTTATTAGTTTTCATGCATATTTGTTTCAATTTACCATTAAAAAATATTCTCACTTTTATACAATAACTCCCCCTTATTTATTGAGACCTCAAGTGTATGCCTAAAACTGGATAGTACCAAACCATTTATACTATGTTTTTTTCAAAAGAATACATACCCATGATAAAGTTTAATTTATAAGTTAGGCACAGTAAGAGATTAAAAAATAACTAATAATAAAATAGAGATTGTAACAATACTAGAAACTTGGTGCACCAATCTGTGCATGGGTTGGGTTGGCAGACCCACCCCATTAGGGCCTATTATGCTGGGCCAGCCTGAGGGAGGGACTGCTGGCAGTCGGTGGGCTGGACCCACCCCTTATTGAGGTATGTGTGGGGGGGCAATTGGGAACAGGACTGGCCTGGGGGAGGGGCTGCAGGTGATTGGCAGGCCCCATCCCCTGGTTGAACTTCTGTGGAGGGAAAAATTTGCATACTAGCCTTTCATTATATAGAATACTATAATAAAAGTTATGTGAATGGCTTTGGAGCATTTATAAAGTAACATAAGGGTTCCTTGTCCAAAAACCCTGCAATATCAACAATCAATCAGATAACTGAGACAACTACTAAGTGACTACCAGATGGGTAGTGTATGCAGCATAGATACCCTAAATAAAGGCATAATTCCCATCTTGGGCAGGAAGAAGCAGGATGGTGAGAGTTTTCATCACACTACTCAGAAATGGTTAACTTAAAATTTATACAATATTTATTTCTGGAATTTTTTAGTTAACATTTGACTATGGTTAGCTGAAACTGTAGAAAGCAAAACTGTAGAAAGCAAAACTATGGATAAGGGTGACTGCTGTACTAAGTGGTCTGGTATCTTGCTTTCTAAAATAAACTCCAGCCCTAAACAGTTTGTCTCAGTGGATAGAGTACCAGGTTCAATTCCGATCAAGGACTGGCACCTTGGTTTCAGACTCCTCCTGGTCATGCAGAAGGCAACCAATCGATGTGTTCCTCTCACTTCAGTGTTTCTCTCTATCTTTCCTCTGTCTTCCACTCTTTCTAAAAAATCAATGAAAAAAATATCGGATGAGGATTAAAATAAATAAATAATAAAATAAAATAAACTCCATTTCAATATAAAATATCCAACTGTAAATTTTTCCATCTATCATTCAATTTCTCACTATCCTTATTTCTCAAATTAGGACTTTAATTTTGTCTGTTTTTAATAACTAATTCAATTGAAAAATAAGGAAATTTATTTGCTCGTTCTATAAATCACTATAAAATGACTATTAAAAGTGTTTACAGTGGTACCTTGAGATACCAGTGCCCTAACATATGAGATTTTTGAGATACGAGCCATCGAGCGAGCAATTTTTTGCTTTGAAATACGAGCAACATTTGAGATATGAGTAATCGCGCGGATTCGTCATCTGCATACAACCCACCAGTTTACAGCGACTCGCATCTCATAGTTTCCCACGCCTCAGTCAGTGTGCTTGTTTATCTTATTGTCGAAGCATCTTTTGTGCATTTACATACTTTATCACATTTCTTTTTATAACCATGGGTCCGAAGAAAGCGAGTGGAAAGGTCAGTGCTCAGAAGAGGATGATGTCTATTGAATTAAAGCGTGAAATCATAGAAAAGTATGAGCAAGGTGTGCAAGTGGCTGACTTGGCGAGGCAATACGGGCATAGTACTTCAACGGTATGCGCTGTGCTTAAACAGAAGGAGTCGATAAAGGGTATAACACCAGCTAAGGGCGTTACAATAATTTCTAAGCTCCGTAGCTCTCTCCATGAAAAGATGGAGAATCTACTGATGGTATGGGTGACAGAGAAGCAGCTTAAAGGAGATACATTAGCACAGGGCATCATATGCGAGAAGGCGCGAGCAATTTACGGTGATTTGCTGGAGCAGACCCCATGCACTTCCACAGAGGAAACATTGAAAAACTCATTTAAAACCAGTAGAGGCTGGTTTGATAACTTCAGGAAAAGGTCTGGCATTCACTCCATTGTCAGGCATGGTGAGGCAGCAAGTTCAGATGTGAAGGCAGCTGAGGGTTACCTCAAAACTTTTTCCCAACTGATAGAAGCCAAAGGATATATCCCCCAGCAAGTCTTCAACTGTGACGAGACAGGGCTTTTCTGGAAGAAGATGTTGAATAGGACTTATATAATAGCAGAGGAGAAGGTGATGCCAGGCCACAAACCCATGAAGGATAGGCTAACTCTCGCATTGTGTGCCAATGCGAGTGGTGAATGCAAGATCAAGCCTCTGCTCGTATACCATTCGGAAAACACCAGAGTCTTTAAGTCACAGAAGATTTTAAAAGAGAAACTGCAAGTTATGTGGAGGGCAAACCCGAAGGCATGGGTCACCAGGCAGTTCTTTGTGGAGTGGGTAAACCTGGTTTTTGGCCCTTCTGTTAAAAAATATCTATAAGAAAACAACCTAACCATGCAAGCCCTCCTCGTCCTTGACAATACTCCTGCTCACCCACCGAACCTCGAAGATGAACTCCTCAAAGCGTTCAAATTTATAAAGGTTGTCTACCTACCTCCCAACACCACTCTTATCCTGCAGCCCATGGATCAGGAGGTGATTTCTAATTTTAAAAAACTGAACATCAAGCACCTGTTCCAGTGCTGCTTTGAGGTGATGGAAAACACAAACCTCACCCTTCGAGAGTTCTGGAAGAACCACTTTAACATCGTGATATTCCTCAGAATTATTGATCAGGCCTGGCGGGGTGTTACAACGAAGACTTGGACCTCTGCATGGAAGAAACTGTGGCCTGAGGCTGAAGGATTCAAACCCCTGGTGCCAGTGGAGGAGGAGATAGTGTCTCTGGGAAAATCCATGGGCCTGGAGGTGGATGAGAGAGACGTGAATGAGCTCGTCGAGGAGCACTCTCTGGAACTCACCATGGAGGAGTTACAAGAGTTATAGTCTCAGCAACATGCAGGGGTTCTCCAAGAAATTGGTTTCGAGGAGGAGCCAGAGGTGGAGGCGATCTCTACAAGTGAGATAAAGGAGATCTTAGGAATGTGGAAAAGAAACACCCCTAAAAAGTTGCTACTGGTCGTGCATCGGAGCTGTTCAATGAAACTTGCCTCACCCATTTCAGAAACATTCTGAAAGAGAGGAAGAGGCAAACCTCGTTGGACACGTTTGTTTTTTTTTAATTGGCCAAAAATGCAAAGACCAGTAGCAATTAAGTTCAGTGAAGATGAGTTAAGTTACATTCAGTTTAGGGATAAAGTGTAGCATTAAGAGTGTAACGAGTAGGTAAATACACTTTATAAAACCAGTTATTCCTTTACATTCTCTTTTATTATGTTTTTATACAATATTTGTCATTTATAAATACATTTTTCTTATTCAAAAACATGTAACAAGAACAACTGGGGTGGCATTTGGGGGCTGGAATGGATTAATGGCATTTCAATTGATTTCAATGGGGAAGTTTGCTTTGAGATACGAGCAACCTGATATGCAAGCAAGATTATGGAATGGATTGAACTCGTATCTCAAGGTACCACTTTATAATGTTCAGTAACAACAATTAGAAGTAAGTTAACATTATTTTCTTAACCGGTATATCTCAATAGCAAGAGAAAACACACAATGAATATTTTGTTAATCTAGAATTAACTCGTTTCCAACAGCTTGTTATAATTGAGAATTATAATTTGTATGTTTAACAATTAATACTTTTATATCAGAAAGTGGAAACATGAATGATTACATTGATATTAAAAAATAAATTAACATGATAATATCAGATGAATTTTATATGTTATTGTATTTTCCTAAAGTGAGTTAATTTCAAGATATTAAAATTATTTGTATTATTACTGTAACTCAAATTACTTAAAAAATGTACATCTTGAAAAGTAGGTTTCCATTCTATCTCATGTCCTAACTACTCAGATATCTATCTCAGAAATATCCCCAGCTAAGTGTTATTTTTGAGTTGTTCTAGAGATAATCTATACAGATAAAAGTCTTTTTAAAAAATTTTTTATTAATGTGTTACATGTATATATATCTTCCCATTTCTCACTCCCTCCCAGGCATACCCTTACCCCCCAGTGTCTTGTGTTCATTGGTTATGCTTATAGGCATGCACACAAGTCCTTTGGTTGATCTCTTATCTACCCCACCTCTCCTTAATCTTCCTGCTATAATTTCACAGTGTGATGCTTTACTACCTCTGTATCTATCTTTTTGTTATCCACAAATGAGTGAGATCATATGGTGTTTCTCCTTCCTTGACTGGATTATTTCACTTAGCATAAGGCTCTCCAGTTCCATCCAGGTTACTGAAAATGGTAAGAATTCATTCTTTTTTATGGCAGCATTGAATTCCATTGTGTAGATGATCCACTCATCTGCTGACGGGCACCTAGGCTGTTTCCAGATTGTAGTTATTGTCAATTGTGCTGCTATGAACATAGGGGTGCATAAATCCTTTCTGATTGGTGTTTCTAGTTTCTTAGGATATATTCCTAAGAATGGGATTGCTGGATCAAATGGGAGTTCTATTTCTAGTTTTTTGAGGAAACTCCATACTGTTCTCCACAGTGGTTGCACCAGTCTGCATTCCTACCAACAATGCACAAGGGTTCCTTTTTCTCCGCATCCTCACCAACATTTGTCTTTTGTTGATTTGTTGATGATTGCCATTCTGACAGGTGTGAGATGGTATTGCATTGTCCTTTTGATTTGCATCTCTCAGATAATTAATGACTTTGAACACATTTTATGTCTCTGTTGGCCTTCTGTCGTCTTTCGAAAAGGTCCATTGCCCATTTTTTTATTGGATCATTTATCTTCCTTTTATTAAGTTGTATAAGTTGGCTGTAGATGTTGGAGATTAAACCTTTATCAGTGACAACATTTGCAAATATCTTCTCCCATACACTGGGCTTTCTTGTTGTTTTATTGATAGTATATTTTGTTGTGCAAAAGCTTTTTTTTTTGATGTTGTCCCATTTGTTTATTTTTTTTCTTTATCTTCTATTCCCTTTGAGCAATATCAGTCAACAAGTTCTTTTAGCATATGTCTGAGATTGTGTTGCCTGTGGATTCCTCTAGTATTTTTATGGTTTCCTATCTTATGTTTAAGTCCTGTATCCATTTGGAGTTTATTTTTGTATATGGTGTAAGTTGGTGGTCCAGTATCATTTTTTTACATGTTTCTGTCCAATTTTACTAACACCACTTATTGAAGACACTGTCTTTACTCTATTGTATGTTCATGCCTGCTTTGTCAAATATTAATTGAGCATAGTGGTTTGGGTGGATATCTGGATTCTCTATTCTATTCCATTGGTCTATTATGTCTGTTCTTGTGCCAGTACCAGCTGTTTTTAGAACAGTTGCTTTGTAATACAGCTTGAAATCTGGTATTGAGATCCCACCTACTTTATTCTTCTTTCTCAGGATTGCTGTGGCTATTCGGGGTCCTTTTTTGTTCCAGATGAATCTTTGAAGAGTTCTTTCTAGGTCTGTGAAATACGTCGGTAGTGAATTGAATCTGTAGATTGCTTTGGGTAGTATGGACATTTTAATGATGTTGATTCTCCCAATCCATGAGCATGGTATGCTCTTCCATCTGTTTACGTCTTCCTCTATCTCTTTTTTCAGTGTCTTGTAGTTTTCTACTTATAGGTCTTTTACCTCCTTAGTTAGGTTTATTCCTAGGTATCTTAATTTTTTTGGTGCGATGGTAAATGGGATTGCTTTTTTAGTCTCTCTGTAATTTCACTATTAGTGTATAGAAATGACATAGATTTCTTGGCATTAATTTTGTATCCTGCTACATTGCCGGCTTCATTTATTAAGTCTATTAGTTTTTGGATGGAGTCTTTTTTTTTTTTTATGTACAGTATCATGTCATCTGCAAATAAGGAGAGCTTTACCTCTTATTTTCCAATTTGAATGCCTTTTATTTATTCTTCTTTTCTAATTGCAATGGCTAATACTTCCAGTACTATGTCGAACAGGAGTGGTGAGAGTGGATATCCATCCCTGTGTTGTTCCTGTTCTTAGGGGAAATGGTTTTAGTTTTTGCCCTTTGAGTATGAGGTTAGCTCCACATATATGGCTTTTAGGATGTTGATCCTTCTGTTCCCATCTTGCTGAGAGTTTTTATCAAAAAAGAGTCTTGGATTTTGTCAAATGCTTTTGCTGCATCAATTGATATATCTATGTGATTTTTATTTCTCTTTTGTTTAAGTGATGTATCATGTTTATTGATTGGCGGATAATGTACCATCCTTGCATTCCTGGGATGAATCCTACTTGGTCATGGTGTATGATCTTTCTGATGTGCTACTGGATCCGATTTGCTAGAATTTTATTGAGGATTTTGGCATCTATGTTCATGAGAGAGATTGGCCTATAATTCTCTTTCATTGTGTTGTCTTTATCTGGTTTTGGTATTAGAGTGATGCTGGCTTCATAGAAGGTGTTTGGAAGTGTTCCTTCTTCTTGAATATTTTTGAATAGTCTGAGGAGTATAGGTTTTGATTCTTCCTTGAATGTTTGGTAAAACTCTCCTGTGTAGCCATCTGGTCCCGGGCTTTTGTTTACTGGAAGCTTTTCGATGACTGCTTCAATTTCTTCCATAGTTATTGGACAATTGAGATGTTTAGATTCTTTCTGAATGAGTTTTCGAAGGTTATATTTTTCAAGGAATACATTCATTTCCTGTAGATTGTCCAACTTGTTGGAATAGAGTTGTTCATAGTATTTTTTAACAATTCTTTGTATTTTGGCAGGGTCTGTTATTTCTCCTCTTTCATTTCTGATTTTGTTTATTTGGGTCTTCTCTCTTCACTTCTTGGTGAGCCTAGAGGTCCATCAATTTTGGTTATCCTTTCAAAGAACCAGCTCTTGGTTTTGTTGATCTTTTGAATTATTTATTTGGTCTCCATGTTCTTTATCTCTGCTTTGATCTTTACTATTTACTTCCTTCTGCTTACACTGGGATTTACTTGTTGCTCTCTTTCTAGCTCTTTGAGTTGTAGGGCCAGGTAATTTATTACCATTGTTTCCTGTTTTTTGCAGTAGGCTCATAAAGCTCTGAACTTCCCTCTCAAGTCTGCTTTCACTGTGTCCCATAAATTTTGGATTGTTGTGTTGTCATTGTCATTTGTTACCATGATGTTTCTTTATTTCTTCCTTCATCTCTCTGGTTACCCAGTCTTTGTTTAACAGCATGCCATTTAGTATCCGTGTTTTTGATTTCTTTATATCGTTTTTATTGTAGTTGATTTCCAGTTTTGCCACTGTGGTCTGAGAAAATGCTCGATATGATTTCTATCTTCTTGAATTTGAAGAGACTTTGCCTAGGACCCAACATATGGTCTATCTTTGAAAATGACCCATGTGCACTGGAGAATAATGTATATTCTGTGGCTTTGGGGTGAAATGTTCTGAAGATGTCAATCAATTCCATCTGGTCTAGTGAGTCATTTAGGATTGATGTTTCTTTGCTGATTTTTTGTTTAGAGGATTTGTCCATTGGTGACAGAGGGTATTAAAATCCCCTACTATGATTGTATTGCTTTCAATTCAATCTCTCTTAATATCCTGCAGGAGTTTTTTGTTTTTTGTTTTGTTTTTAATGTATTTAGGTGCTCCTATATTGGGTGCATATATGTTTACCAGAGTTATTGCTTCTTGTTGGATAGTTCCTTTTAGTATTAAGAATTGGCCATCTTTATCTCTTGTTATGTCCTTCACTTTGGGATTTAAATTGTCATATATAAGTATTGCAACCCAGCTTTTTTTTTTTCATATCCATTTGCCTGAAACACCATCTTCCATCCCTTCACCCTCAGTCTGTATGAATCTCTTTTTCTGAGGTGGGTTTCTTGTAGACAACATATGTATAGATCATGTTTTCGTATCCAATAGGTTACCCTATGTCTTTTGATTGGAACATATAATCCATTTATATTTATAGTTATTATTGATATGTACTTCTCTGTCACCATTTTTATTCTTTACCCCTGTGTTCCCTCTTCTCTTCCTATAACTTTTTTTTACAACAGACCCTTACACATTTCTTGCATTGCTAGTTTGGTGGTAATAAATTCCCTTAGTCCTTTTTTGTCTGTGAAGTTCCTGATTTCACCTTCAATTTTGATTGAAAGCCTTGCTGGGTATAGTATTCTTGAATTCTGGCCTGGTGAGTTTCTGTTGAGAAATCAGTAGCTAGTTTTATGGGGTTCCTTTGTTGATAACTTTCTGTTTCTCTCTGGTCGCTTTTAAGATTCTTACTTTGTTGTTGGTGTTTGCCAATTTAATTATAATGTGCCTTGGTGTCAGTTTTTTGTGGTTCATTTTGCTTAGGACTCTGTGAGCTTCTTGGACCTGTGTTGGTTTTTCTGTCCTATATTGGGGAAGTTTTTTTCTCATTATTTCTTCAAACATGTTTTCTATTCCTTGCTCAGGTTCTAGAAAAACAACTTTTCCCTGCAGTCTCTAAGGATGTCTCCAATTGTGTGATCCTATGTATTGAGTTTAGCTATCAGAAGCCAGGGTCTGAAGAGGAAAAAGTGCTGTCTGTGCTCTCTCCCTTCCCCGCTCCTGTTCGATCAGCTGGGACACTGTAATAACTCCCAGGCTGTCCTTCTGCCTCAGATCAAAATGGGTTGTTTTCTAGAGCTCCTTTCTGTTAATAGCTCTGAGAGCCCCCTTCCACATTTAGGGATCGTGCTCTGCCCCACATCTGTGGATTTCTCTTAAGAGCAGCTTTCCCCCAGTCCAGTTCCCACAGAGTGCAAGTGAGTCTCTCTGTTCTATGGTACCAGAGACCTCACCTTATTCAGGGCGAAATCTGACTTTTCCATGTGGCGTGTGGAGCTCCTCTGAGTCCCAGTGTTTGTGCAGATTGGAGAATGGTGTTCTGGGTCCCCCAGCTGTTCAGTGGGTGCTGCAGCTGTAGCTTTTCAGACTGCCGTAGACATCCACTTCCCCCTGAAAGATGGCGTGGTCTCCACGTTTGCACTGTTGACTCCAGGAGACAAAAACCCTGTGGCAGTGGAGCTGCCTGATCAGGGGAGCCCCATCTAGCAATCCCCTACCTTCTCCTGTAGGATAACTGTCTCTTAACTTGCCAACAAACACTCCCAGTGCAAGCCTCAGCTGTTCTCACTGTCTGCTCAGCGATAAAGCTCCAGACACGTCAGTCTATTCAGCCACCATTTTTCTCTCTCTCTCACTGATGTTTTTTTAGATAAAAGTCTTCATTCTGTATGATGGCAACAGGAAATTTTATTGCATGCATTTCCAATTTATTTTACCAGTCATCTCTTAATTGACATTTTGTCCCTTTAAATCATTTACTATTGTGAACTATGTTATCCTATCAATGTATTTCTGCGAGGCTATGTTGCTACATGTAGAAATGCTGTGTCAAATAGGTTTTATAAAGCTTAACATTGCTAATTATTACTATGGAAATTTATTCTTTATGACTTGAGTTGGAAATATACTCCTCCCTCCCATAGTATATATTTTTTGTTTATTTTTTTCTCTGGCCAGGTAGATGTGTTGGTTAGAGAATTCTCCCAATAAGCCAAAGTATCTGGTTCAATTTCTGGTTAAGGCACATTCAAAATTCAGTCAATGAATGCATAAATAAGTGAAACCACAAAGTGATGTCTGTCTCTTTCTATCCCTCCTTCTCTCTCTAAAATACATCAATAAAATTTAAAAAGGAAACACTGCTTCCTGTCACAGTGTATAGTTTTTTTCTTATTATTAATTTGTTTATTTAATGCAAAAATTTGTTTTAACTCTTTTTGAATTTGAATTTGTGGATTTTTCTCATTAACAATTCATGAGGGTTTTTTTTGTTTGTTGGTTGGTTTTTTTGTTTGTTTGTTTGTTTGTTTTTGCTTTTTTTAGTCATTTCTAAAGAGCCTTCCTGCTGCATAACAAATTTTATGTGAAATAAACAAGTCAGAGAGATATTATAAAAGAGAAGGATCTGTTATCCTTTGGGACAGCATAGATGTACTTGGAGAGTATTATGCTAAGCAAAATAATACAGTCTGCGAAAAGACAAGTATCACATGATCTCACTCATATGTGGAGTCTAATGAACAAAATAAACCAATGAATAAAGTAGATCCTGAGACATAGAAACATGGAAAAAATGGACTGTGGAATCTCAGAAGAAGGGTGGAGGTGGGTGGGTGGGTGGTGGGAAGAGATCAACCAAAGAACTTGTATGAGCATATACAGAGCCCACATAACAGACAGGAGTGTGGTGAAGGCCTGGGGTAGTGGGCAGGGGTGGGCTAGAAGAGGTCAATGGGAAAAAAGCGAGAACATATGTAATACTTTAAACAATAAAGATTTAAAAGAACTGAACAAATAAATCTCTCATGCTTTCTTTATAATACATTTGTTTTATGTAGTACTTTTAAACAATTAAACTATCCGCAATTTATTCTATTGTAATGTTTAAAAGGAGACAACTTGTTTTTGATAGTTACTAGTTATCCCATATCAGTTAACCTAGAATTAACTCATGTCCCACTGTATTTATTTTTTCTATACTTCTTAAATTGATTTCTGAAAGGAAGAGGGAGAGATGGAGAGACAGAAACATCAATGATAAGGGGAGATTTGGGGTAATGAGGGGAAAAGGACACATATTTAACACCTTAATCAATAAAGAAATTAAAAAATAAAATAAAAAAGAAACATCAGTAATGATAGAGAATCATTAACTGGCTGCCTTCTGCAAGTCCCTTACCAGGTGGGGGGAGGACCAAGCTCACAACCTGAGCATGTGCACTTGGCTAGCATAGAACCATAGACCCTTTTATTCTGCAGGCCAATGCTCTTACCACTTAGTCAAACTAGCTAGAGCTGCCCTACTCTGTGTAAATGCAACCTTTTATTGTGAATCAAACTCTGGCATAGATTTGGGATCTGTTTCTGGACTTTCCATTCTATTTTGTTGATTTGGCAGTGTATTTACCAATGAAAAACACTTTCTCTATCTAAAAATATTAAGATAAAAGAACATTTGAAAGTGAAGAAATCTGCTCATTTGTATAGGACAGAGACCATGGAGTGTAACTGGTAATATTTGTAATAACAATGATAAATAAAACAGAATGTCTGTTAATAATGGGTCATTGGTCAAGTTAGAATATTATAAGGCTACAAGATATCAGACAATGGCCAGACAGAAAAGCAAAAACATAGCAAGCAAGATTATAAAACTAGTGTCACTGTTATTAAAGAAATATCTATAGAAAAGCAGCCAAGTAGGTTATGTGGCAAAACAAAAACAAAAAACCAAACCAAACAAAACAAAAACATATACAAATATCTATAATAATTCTGTCTTGTATCAGGGTTTCAGGTATTTAGTTCTCATGCTTTTTTATTAGAAAATGTGCTGATACTATGTGCCAGCCCCACCATTCAGGTTACTGAACTTCCCATTTTGAAAATAAAATAAAGGAAATGG
Organism: Lasiurus borealis; assembly: GCA_004026805.1. NCBI lineage: Eukaryota > Metazoa > Chordata > Mammalia > Chiroptera > Vespertilionidae > Lasiurus > Lasiurus borealis. The sequence continues at coordinate 12,613 of PVJN01026662.1, read as the reverse complement.
CCTTCCCTGAGAGTCCCATAGATTTACTTATGATATAACGCATTGGGGAGTATTTTGGAATTAGTGTTGGTATCTATCAACAACCTCAATTACTCACAGCTTTCAATCAGTATTCCCATCATTCATAATAAATGGCAACAAAATATCCCAGGACTTGTGAAAACCCATAAGCATGTAGGAGTTTGTCATCGTTTTATGGAAAATAGCTAAATTGAAAGCTCAGTAAGGGCAGAAGTATTAGGTAAGCTCTGAGGTATTATTTGTGTGAGAAATTTGTCAAAGAAATACTAATGTTAATAAGATAACACAACAGCAAAATCTAGTTGAAAAGCAATGAATGAAAGAAGTGTATTTAGACCAACTATATTCAAGATTTAAGAAAGCTGGGTTCATGGAAATTAATAGTTTTATTGATTTTTTTATTAAAGTGAAAATTGAGGCATAGTGTATTTTTTTCACCATGTACACTTTAAAATACAGAATATAATTTAAACATATTCAATATATCCCCATATATGGTGTCCCTCTGACTTTCTTATTTCTTTGCTAAGGATCTTTAGAGACTTTCGTGAATATCAAACAACTAGAGAGTAGTGTGTAGGAACAAGATACACTAACTGAGAACTGAGCCTGACTGCTGTAAGCAAACCATTTGCATCCAAGGATGGCAGATTTCTACTGATGAAATAGTTTTTTTAGAAAAGAAAAAGTTAAAAAAAAATTAGATAATTCTATAGCTCCTTTCAACTTTGTTAAGTTATGAAAGCTAATGCAGTCAATGAATTTGATACATGCACAACAAAATTAGATATTTTTGTTTCTGTTCTCTTCATTTTATCTCTGGTAGAGCCTACACAAGATTAAAATAAGGTAGCACAAAAACTCTCAAAAGAGTGAGTGAAACTCAAAACTCTGACTGTCAACATTTATATAATTATCTCTTTTTTTTTCCCCAAATTAGTTAGGGCAGGGCTATATTGTGAGTAGTATGAGCCTTGATAGACAAAGGAGTCATGGTTATGATGGCTAAATAATATAGGGCCAAGAAAAAAGAATATCATTGTGTTTCCAGAACAGAAAAACTATGCTGGAAATAGAGGTAGGGAGGAAAGTAACTTGTATTTATTATTTTTATACCTCTCTACTGTCTAAATGAGATTTGCACCTGGTATTTGCCAAAAAAAACACACATTAATGATATTAGCTATGCAATGAAAGAGCTAGCAGAGTTTCCAGAATATGAGTTGTTCTGTGAATATAAATGACAGAAAAGTGAAGCTTCTATTCGTCAGTAAACTATGCTTATATACTATATTCAAAATAAACACTACCTCTTCCTCTCCTCTAAATTAATTATTTCATTGTTATAATTTAAGTAGCTTGGAAAGTCTATCACTCAGCACAAATATACTGGCACTCATAAAGATACGCATTCAAGATAAGGTTTTCCATTCCAAGTCCTATTTTTAAAGTGGGGTGGGAGTGTTTTTCCCACCGTTGGTAGCATTTGTCATTCCCAGATAAGAGAGCACAGAAAGTTTTATACCTTTTTAGAACTAAAACTAAGATTTTGAAATGTTTCTTAGCATTACATTTAGGTATGAGAATGTTTAATGAGTAATTCTCCTCTTGTAAGGACAGATGTTTGACCTAGTGACTGTTAGTGCTTTTTCTGATTTTCAAGTACAGATCACTGACCAGAGTAAAGCTCAGAGAGCTATCTTTCTTTTTTTCAGTATGAGCCCACACGATCCATTTCTGAGGTCATCTTTCAAATGATTATAAAATGCACAAATGTCAAATACTGAGAGAAATGGCAATTTTATTAAGGATAGGAGTATGGTAATGCTAACTGGGATTGGTAATTCAAAAGTAGGACAGGCGAGGCAGGAAAATGCCTATAGGGTGGAGATTTAACTTTTAGGCCATCCTGAATTATAAGCCTTTCTGTAGTAATTACCAAACCTGTCTCCACAACAGAATCACAAAGAGTACTTGTTAAAATACAGATTCCTGAAATTTACCCTGGGGAATTTGATTGAAGAATTCTGGATTGTGGCCCCAACCTTTGTGCTCTAAATAGCTTCCCAAATGTTTTTAAAGCAATGGCATTCAAGTGTAGTTTGCTGATTCTAGCAGAGTTGGGGAGTAACTGAAGACGTTACTAAGCAAACATTAAAAAGCATGAAAAGCAAGCATTCTCAAGATGACCAAGAGCATTCATTAGCTTTGAAAAGACATGAACAGTTCTAGGATCCGAAGCCAAAGGTAGTCTGGGAACAAAAGCTTATTAAAAAGTAGCTCCAAAGACTGCAGACTTCTGCCCAAGGACAGAGGTTTATTGTTCTATTTCTAGATAGTGCTTAATTTGAGGTAAAAATGATAGAAAAAATTAGGCTATTGTGGGACTACTGTGACCAAATGAGTGCTCTAGACATTTTTGAAGTTATACTACTTCGAGTGTGCCAGAGATTTGCTTGCATATTAAGAATAATAAACTGCCTAAAGTGTTGTGTTTTCTTGGCTCAAATTAAATGTGATTCCTTCTGCATTATAGCTAAGGCAGTTCTCATGTAAGAAGCCAGACAGATTTAGTTCAAATTTGGATTCCAGCCTTTATTACATCTATGACTTTAGTCAAATTAGTTATCCATTTTGTGCTTGAGTTTCCCCACTTGGAAAATTGAGATAATAATATCTCACTTTTTAAAATGCTTTAAGGATAAGAGATGTAGTTTGAAAAGTAAACTGGCATTGCACCTGGCATATAGTGAGCTTTTATTATAATGGAAATAATTATTGCTATAACACTTTGATAATTTTATTACGTTTTAAGATGTTAATGATAATAAAAGAAACATAGATCATTCAATTTACATTAAAAAAATTAAATGTTTACCAGTTTGAAAAGTAAGTTATGCTATATTGCTTATTGTCAGTGTTGTGGGATTATTTATAAAATATCAGTCTATGTATCCTATTGCCATTACAGCTGGATTTTTATATAATTTGTATTACATCATAAAAACTCTTTTAACATTTTTTTTACCACAATCCAGTATTAAATGAAAAATGTATGTGAAGGAAAAAAGAGGATACAAATAGAGCTTTGAAATGAGTTATTTAATATAAGTTTTATAAGCAATACATGCATCCTTCCTTGGATGATGATTGTATTTATATTTAATTTGAGGTAACAATAAACATTTTTTGTTGGGATTTATTTATCGTCTATAATTGAAACTTTGTAGCCTTGAGTGGAGGCCAGAGCCAGCCAGGGCAGGGAGGGAAGATTGGCTTTCTCCATCGCCAGGGGGAACCCAAGCCTTCTGCTCTCTATAGCTCCATGGCTGATGCCATTTTTGTTGGGTTAATTTGCACACTTGCTCCTGATTGGCTGGTGGACATGGTTTTGTGGGTGTAGCAGAGGTACAGTCAATTTGCATGTTTCTATTTCATTAAATAAAATAACAGATAACATCAAGTATGACAAAAGCAAGTCCCAGTTTCCAAAAGAATCAAGAGATTGGTGATTTTAATTTTATTTCACTATAGTTGAGCTAGAGGAAATTGAATTTGTGACTGAATTTGCTGTATAAAAAGGTACATGATGGTTATGATATAGTTGGGAAGATATCATATCTGACATTTATCCTAATGATAAAATTTTTAAAAGATTGTTTTAACAACTAATGAATTGGAGAGATAAGCAATAATAATACCAGAAGAGGAATATTTTATACTAAATGTCAGTTATAAGGATTGAGAATGAAGAATTTCCAAATTACTACAAAAAGAGAAAATTATCTGCTTATTTTAATCTTAATTTTTTTAAACTTTTTTTTATATATTGGTTATGTTTAAAAAATAAATAAGCAGTTTTCCATGCCCAGTAGAGTTGGAGTATGTGATATGAGTTCACTACTTGAAGCCTGATGTAGTGATGTGTCATTCCAAACAACTGCTTCTGCAGGCAGGCCACCGTCGCCATGAGAGCTCAGCTGAAACTGGCTCTGTGAGTCTCTGTCTCCACCTTATTGCATGTGATACCACCATTAGCAAGGATCATGGGTGGGCACCAACTCCTGCTTTACCCACCACCTTAAAATCATAATTAGAGCCCTTGCTTAGCATTCATCATTCTTTGTACACACAAATTAAATGAGGCTTGAAGTGTGTGTGCTTTCTCCATACTAAGTGAGTAATGAACTTTTATGCATAATGCCAGAGGAATTTTTCCAGATGGTTAGAACTAGAATACACAAGTCAGGGAAAGAGGGAAAAAAATAGGTTATAGTTTTCCCAAGTAATCAGTGCTCAATTGTAGAGTACGTGACTCACCCTGACTGGCGCTTTCTTCTTGTGTTGCCTGAATTTTGAGGGAGTTACCAGTTCACTAACTTCTCTAAAACTTACCTAGACATCAGTGATCCAAACTGAAATACTTAGAATCTCCTTAGACTCCCATATGAAATCACCATATTCGGTGTCCTCAACTCCCATTGCTTTTGCCATCCATGTATGTTTCAAAGTTCCATTTTTCTTTTATCAATGTCTTATTGCAGCTGGAGTCAGAGAGGAATCAAACAGTTAGTGTAGTCCAAATATGTCATTTTACAAAAGAGTAGTGATTCATACACAGCTGGAGTTTTATAGATAGGTAATGGAGGAAATAGGACAGATATTCAGGCCTTTGAACTCTTAATAGAAGAGTGGACTCCCCAGAGTCTCTGTGTAAACATAACACTTGCTGTTCTAATTCTGATATTCTAATTAAACTGTAGCTTTCCTTTGTGTCATTTCCGTTTGGAAAAAAACAGCAGAACTGACTGATAGGAAAGTATGATGTAGTTCCGGAAGAGCTGGTGACTAGCTTCAAATCCTTCTATAACTCCCCCCATTACGTTCTTAGAAGCATCAAATTGACAGGTACAGTATATTTTTTATATTGTTTATATTTTTGTCCTAATCATGAGAAAAATGCCTACAACTGACAAGTATCCAATGACTATTGGCTGAGTTCAAATTGCATCAGTCATCTGACAACCTGTTGCACAATTATGATGTGTGAACCTCTCATCTATCGCAACAAGCAGTTCATATTTTTCCGTATATTGACTATAGGAAAATCAGCTGCCATTTCCAAAAGGGCAGAAGAGAGATTATTTCTGAATGTCATAAATATCTGACAATCTGAAAGGAAATGTCCTTCTATAGTTAGCATTTATTTTTAAATGTTACATTATGTCTTGATTTATTGTAATATATTTTGAACATACTTTATAGAACACTTGAGATATAGTTCTCTCATCTAAGTAAAGCTTCCTTAATTAGGAGTTTGCACTACCACAGTCTTTCTTTCTTGAATTCCTTTGTTTACTCCAAGCTTGTGAAGGAAGTGAAAGAAAAGTCCTCTACAGAAGACACTAAGTGACCCTCTCATTCACTCATTCACTCAACCAATGTTTGTTGCTAAAAGCCCTCAGTTTTGTTGTTCTTTTCATCCTTTAGAGGGGAATGACAAGGCACATTCCGGAATTATCTGTGAACTTACCCTTTGGAATCTCAGTCACTATGCCTGTTTTTCTCACCCTTTTTGCCACTCCCATGGATCAAAATGGGAGAGATCACTCAAGGTGACAAATCTCCAAACCAATTTGTTTATCTAGGCTCTCTCAGGCATCCATTATTGTAGTCAAGAGTTTACTATTAGTGTAATTACAATAAAGATTTCTTGGGTGTTATCTTGAAAATGTACACAACCCTAGGATGGGTGAGGAGGCTGAATTTGAATAAGTCTGAACTTCAAGTAACACAATTGGCAAGAGGCAAAAGAGTCAGGGTAGTAAGATTAGATCAGATGTACATATAGCAAATGCTATGTAAACACAAAATCATGACTAATAAGAAATTATAAGAATGAAGCAAACATTCTATATCTGTGAAGAAACACACTTATACAATATCTACAGTATATGCAATGATGATCTTACTTTTTATATGTAGCTCTTTGAAGCAATACAAAAAAAAAAACTCAAATATTTCCATATATGGTTATTGTCTTACCATCACAACTCACATGGATGAGGTTAAACATGTATTCACCAACACTTTAGCAATGTTGAAACAAAAGCAAATCAGAATACTTGCCTTCCAGCAATGTACCTAATAAAAGAAGAACATGCAAATTAACCAACACTCCACTATGCCCACAGCCACTCAGAGTATACAAATTAACCCAACAAAGATGGAGGTTAATTTTCATATACAGGCATGGAGCAGCAGAGAGGGACATGACATCTGCTGTGAGGGAAAGGGGATGGTGGAAGGAGTTACTAGAGTGGTGCTCTGGGCAGAAGCAAGGCCTTGTTGGTTTCCAGGTGGCTGAGGAGCTGGGATGTGCGGATCCCAGGTGGCTGGAGTGAAGCCAGGGGAAGAAAGGCCTATTATTGTATAAATATCATGCAATGGGCCTCTAGTTACCATATAATTAACATTATAGGAAGGGAATAAAACTAGTTTTCTGGTTCATTTGTATCAGTATGTATATGCATTTTATTTTCAACTGTATATGCATTTTATTTTCAACAATAAAATTTCAACTTATCCTTTTTTTCTCCCTATTTCTTTCTTTTGCATTTTCTTTTTAAATACTAAAATGTACATGGCTTCTTAAGTCTATATATTAGGAGCTCCTGGGAAATTTTTCATAATTAAAACTTGTAAGAGTTTGGTTTGTACTTCAATAGAAAAGTCATCACTTACTTAGCAAAATCCACTCAAGAAAAGTTTCATGATTTAAATCATGAATATAATACAGGGTTAAGTACTGTGGTGAACAGATAAGAAGTATGATTCAAAGTAGGGAGGTAGTCAGGTCTAAATAGAAGGGAAAATCAGCTAGAAAAAGAACCTAATATTTTTGAGAACATATATTTAGCTAGGGGATTTACAATGATTAATTTATTTCAGTTTTACAAGTCTGAGAGATGTTATCATCTCCACCAAACACATTTTAAAAACAGACAGAGAGGAGCAAAGTTCCCATGATAATACAGTGAGATCTGAAACTTAAAGCATGATATCAAAGATCTCATTTTGGACTATGAAGAACTTAGAAAGTTATAAGTAAAAAGAAAAATATCATCATAAGCAAAGGAATAAAGTGATAATTGAATAAGCAAAAGACCTTATAAGTGTAGTCTGGCTAAAGGAAACAGACAAGAAAAATGATCAAAGGTTTGGGGGATGGGAGCAAGTTGGGAGAGGTTAATGAGGGAAAAAGAAAGACCTATGTAATGTTTTCAACAGTGAATTTTTTTAAAACAGAAAGGTGTTAAAAATGTTGCATTTGATTGTTTTGAAATTGAATAATCAATAAATGATCAATAACATGATCAACATTTTTTGGAGAACATTATTCTGGAAGGGTATATGAAGTGATGCTATTACAACAATCTAGACAAGAGACAGTAAAACACAAAAGGGAGACTAAATGGGATTATAGGGGAAAAAAATAAAAGATGCCTAACAATATTATTTGTAGGGAAGTATTTTAAAATTTGGGTTATGATTGAGGAAAGAGACAAAATATATAAAATTGTAAATTGATTAGGTCTTAGTAATAATCAAAAACAGATAAGAGTAAAGGTTCCGATTCACAGATTTTGAGATATTGTTAGAATTTAAAAAACAGTTGCTATAACTAGAGAAAGTACACAGAGCAGTGGCCTTAATTTGTCTATTTGTTGTAATGACTTTTAGAAGATTATAAAGATCCTAATATGCAAAGATTAAATAATAATACTTGGGGGTTCATCTAGACTTTAATAATTTTTTAAATATTTCCAAGTGCAACCAAGGTTGAGACACACTACCATAGAGAGTGATATTTGAAATTGTGAATATAGATGAGAATGCCACATGGTGAGTAAATATGCACTCAGGAGAATGTTGAGTCAGCAATGATACAGAAGAGACCATAGGTAGGACAAAACAGATAGTGCAAGGACCCAAAGGCCAAGTAATGAAGTCATATTAGAAGAGATAACCAATGTGCAAACTGTTCAAACAAAATTAGAAAGAAACTGGAAAAAGGTTTCAGGTTTATGATAAGGGAGTTACCTCCTGATTGAAGAATCAGTTTTAGGAATGTAGTAAAGGTAATATTACAAATGACAGAGAGAATAAGTGTTAAAAAAAAAAAGAGATCATGTAAATTAACACTTTGGAAAATAAGTAGTCTGAGAGCTGCTGAGTTAGAGAAAGAAATTAATTGAAGAAATTTTGTAATTTATATTATGGTAGCATATGAATAAGCTAAATGAAAAAAAAGATTGTAAGACAGATTGAAGATGTATATAAAACACTGAGAAATTGGGTTTAGGAGAAAGTAAGCAATGATGAGATGCAAAATATATGCAGAGGATTAGTGCTAGTGATGAGGAATTCAGTAATTTATAAAGGAATGATAAGGAACTGAAGAAATTAACTTTTTTTTAGCTTTAGATATATAAGTAATAGGCTTGGTAATCAATACATGTAGAAAGCTATTGTTCTGGGGATCCTATCTAATAAAAGAGTAATATGCAAATTGACCCTACTTCTGCTACACCTACAAGCCACACCCACCAGCCAATCAGGACCAAGTATGCAAATTAACCTAACCATGCTGGCTACAGCAATGGAATGAGCAGACGCTTGGACATGGAGGAAACTAAGCTTCCCAGAAACCCTGGTTGGCCCTGGATTCCACTCGAGGCTACAAAGTTTCACTTATAGAAAATAAATATCTCCAAACAAAAATGGTGGCAGCCATGAAGCTGGAGAGAGCAGGAGGTGATGGAGGAAACCAAGCTTTCTGCCCTCCCTGGCCTGCCTTGGCCTCCACTCAAGGTTACAAAGTCTCAATTGTAGAAGATAATATCAAGGCCTCCACTTGGATTGCCAGTGGTGTGGCTAGCCTGCAAATCACCACAGGTTCCTCACTCAGGCCTCTCCATGACCCAAGGGAACCCCCACCCTGATCCAGAACGCCCTTCAGGGCAAACCAGCTGGCCCCCACCCATGCACCAGACCTCTTTCCTATCTAATTAAAGAGTAATATGCAAATTGACCATCACTCCAACACACAAGATGGCTGCCTCTATGTGGACACAAGATGCTGTCACCAGATGGCCAGCAGGGGAGGACAGTTAGGAGGGACCAGGTCTGAAAGGGAGGGTAATTGTGGGCAATCAGGCCTGCACGGGAGGGGAGTTGGGAGGGACCAAGCCTTCAAGGGAGGGCAATTGGGGGCAATCAAGCCTGCAGGGGAGGGCAGTTAGGGATAATCAGGCTGGCAGGGAAGCAGGCATCAATCACACTGGCAGTGTGGTGGTTAGGGGGTGATTAGGCTGGCAGGCAGAAGCAGTTAGGGTCAATCAGGAAGGCATGCAGGCGAGGAGGTGGGAGACAGCCGTCCTGGATTGTGAGAGGGATGTCTGACTACCAGGATTGGGCCTAAAAGGGCAGTTGGACATCCTTGGAGGGTCCCAGATTGGAGAGAATGCAGGCTGGGCTGAAGGACACACACCGCATGCACGAATTTTGAGCACCAGGCCTCTAGTTGAAATATACGACTGGAGAGACACCCAAGCAATTTGATTCTTGTGTCCCAAGAAGATGGCAAACAACTAAGAATGTATTTGAGCCACTATGCTCCAGGGAGATGCTGTCTGCTGTCCAGGATGCAGATTAAAAATCATGGGTCAGCAGATAAATGGATGCTCATAAAATCACTGCACTGTAGCTTTTATTTGATTAATCTTTTTTCTTGAATTCTAAACCTTTTATCTACACTTTTCTTTGCCATAGAGAAAAAAAGGGGTATCTTGAGGTGAGGTATAAGACTATTTTTTTAGGGTACATAACCCATAATCTTTTCAGATCACTGGATAACACATCCATAACGATTCAATCCTTGTATCTCTTTATTGGTTCTAATAGTGACAGGTAGATCAAACACTGTATTTTCTGGTTTCTCTAGCAAATAGGAAAGTTTTCCTTTTTAGAAAATGATATGAAATAGGAAGAATGATTTGGGTTTCTCTGAAAATTAAGAGACAAGAGTATGTTTTAAGGGTTTTAAGTTCTGATAAGCACCTTCAGGATTGTCAAGAAGGCATGAGGAATGTGAAAACCTTGGTAATGTGATCAATAAACCACACACACACACACAAACACACACACACACACACACACACACAGCATTCAGAGAAACAGTGGAGGCTCAATAAAGATGCATAACAGAAAATTATGCTAAATATTATTAGCAAAATTGAGACAACTTTTAATAAAGCTCTGTACTTACAGAAGTTGGGTATGGGTGACTGTGAAATGTTTGCTATTGATAAGACTCACAAATGATTAGAAATTGACAAGGACAACAGATTCTGAGAAATTTTACAATAGTAAGCTTTCATAAAAATGGTTGAGCCTGGAGTTCCAACTGGTTTTATTGTGGAGGGAAAAGAAAGAGGTTCGTTGAAATACTGTGATGTTTAGTGGAAATACTGTATCCTGCTTTCTGTTATGAATATTTGTAATAGATATTAATGTGTTAAAAGTTCTGAGAATGCCTGCGTTAAGAAGAAATAAAAAATACACAATAATAAGTAACAAAGAACCTTCTTAAGTATGTCCACATTTATTTGTTTATTGAACTTTTTTCTGTTATATCTAAAGAGATCCACTAAAAAACTATTTTATGAAATATTTTGGAAAACATTGGCCAATCAAATTAAAATTAAAATACAATTTTTTTTATTATTATTTTAAATCTTACTAGAGTGAAAGCCTACATGAACATATAGGTTACATGTGTGGATTTATAATTAAAAAAAAGCTGTGGTTTTAGCAATGATTTTTCCAACAATAATAGAGAAGTAATTAAATTTGTCTGAATGAATTTTTTTATAATTTAACTTTATTTATTGAATTGAGTAACCCAATAATTCTATTTTGCCTTTAACTCAGTAGACAAAGCTTTATTTTCATTACATTTAATTTTCTGTGAGTTGTAGCACACATTTGTATACTAGTGTTAAAGGAAAATATACATACTCATAGTTTTAAAAAATATGACATGATAGAATTATTAATAGTTTAGTATTTGCCTCCTAATATTTATAGATGCAGCCCTGTGTGGTATGGCTCAGTTGGTTGGGCATCTTCCTGCACACAGAAAGGTTATACTTATATTCCTGGACAGAACACATGTCCAACTTTTAGGCTCCATCTTTAGTATGGGGGTCTTCAGGAGGCAGCCAATCAATGTATTGCTCTCACATCCATGTTTCTCTCCTTGGTCTCTCCCTCTCTCTTCCTCTCTCTGTAAAATCAACAACAATATTTTTAAAGTATTTATAGATACAGCATTATAGAGATAATACAGTAAAAAATTTAGAAAAAAAATGTTAACAGGCACAGTAATTATACATTTTTCTATGAAACCACAAATAATTATATACTCTAAAGTTTTCTACAATGAGTATTTACTACATCTGTGATAAAATTATAAAATCAACCTGACCACATGTTTCACTAATCACAAGAGAAGTTCAGTCCTAGTTTTAAAAGGCTTATTTTTGTTTCATAGCAAATTATAAACTGAAACACAAAACTGAAAAAAACTGCCAACTATAGGTCCACACCTGGGTCAAGAGGCAATCTAATTGGTGTTATATGTAACATTGTGTTTTCTCTAGTCTGAACATATGCTGAAAAATACAATTATGATTGAGGTTGAGAAAGATAAAATCTTTTCATATGCAAATGTGTTTAAAATGTTTTAAAATTAGTTGGGAAACAAATATTCCTTTCAAGAGAACAATAATGCAAACGTAGATGAATGTTTCTTAAAAGAGTAATTGGAAATTTAATATCCTGCCAGTTTGAGCAATATAAAATTTTCTTCATAGTCAACTTATTAACCATGCACTTCTTTCATGGAGTTTTTCTATTATATTTTTGTGGCACATTGTGCTAAGTTGATTTTCTTCAAATATAATTACTGTTATTAAACCATTTTCACTTAAGAAATTTGTAATTTCAATGGGATCAAACTAACACTTGAACTTGCAGAAAATCAGATTGTTAATAATTTACAATGGAATATATCTGCTGAACCAAGGACTAGTTCCTGTGTAGAAAATAACTTGAAACAAGAAAATATATGCTTTTGATGTTCAATATTGAAAAGTCATGCTGCTGTCTTTTTTTTTCTTTCTTATTTTCTTATATCTGAAGGTAAGGTTTTTTGAGAACAAATAATTAATAGTTTGGATTGCATTGTATTGAAGACACTTAATTAAACTCCATGTTGTATTTATACAAATAGACGTAAGTGACTAGGATAAAGAAATATAGTAGAGGAGGAGGAGCCAAGATGGTGGCATAGGTAAACACCTACACTGCTGCCTCGCACAACAATTTCAAAACTACAACTAAAAGACAGAACAGACATCATCCAGAACCACAGGAAAGCTGGCTGAGTGGAAGTTCTACAGCTAGAAGGAAAGAGAGGGGCTCAAAGACACCCAGAGGAACTGCAAAAAGCTGAGGTACGGAGACG